>OVBE01004658.1:0-23422 GCA_900406425.1 Iberis pinnata | reverse complement strand
TATATATATATATATATATATGCGAGAGAAAATATGTATTAACTTGATCATATGTTGAGTTTAATTAAACTATGATTTTGAATATTTATCTAAAAATGATAGAAAATGATTTGAATAGTTACATATGTTAACGTAATAACATTTTCTAACAAGGTTTGAAGAGCAAAGTTGTATTTTCTCATTGATCGTAATAAGATATATATACAAGGACACTATGTTACCCTAGGAGAACATACGAAACTTAATGTATATAATCATAAGATAATAGGAAATATTCCAAAACTAGCTCACGTATACATAATAGTCTCCAATACTCCCCCCTCAAGTTGGCGCATGTAGATCGCGAATGCCCAACTTGCGAAGAAGATAGCTAAATTGTTGAATACCAAGAGCTTTGGTGAGAACATCAGCAAGTTGATTGGAAGTATGAACCTTAGATGTTTTCAAAACACCGGCATAAATCTCATCACGAATAAAGTGACAGTCAGACTCAATGTGTTTTGTGCGCTCGTGGAATACCAGATTAGCAGCAATATAGAGCGAGGCTTGATTGTCGCAATGAAGTACCATAAGATTAGTGTGGTCAATGCCGAAACACTTTAGAAGCTCACGATCCCATTTTAGTTCACAAGTGGTATCCCCCATGGCTCGGTATTCAGCTTCAGCGGAAGATCTTGATACCACCCGTTGTTTCTTGGTTCTCCATGCCATCGGTGAATGACCAAGAAGAACCACATAACCAGCTAAAGAACGTCGGGTGATTTGGCACGTGGCCCAGTCGGCATCGCAATAGGCAGAGAGACGGAGATCACTAGTGGAAGTTAGGAGTAGCCCTTGTCCTGGAAATCCTTTGAGATACCGAACAACCCGAATTGCCGCGTCCTAATGCTTACTCTTGGGGCGATGTAAGAACTGAGCACGAACATGAACGATGTAAGACTGTTCGGGACGTGTAATAGTGAGATAAACTAGACGCCCCACCAGACGTTGATATCGTCACAGATCTGTAAGAGGACAATCATCATCATCTTGCAAGTGATTGTTTTGTGCAATTGGTGTTGCAACAGGTTTTCCAGCCAATAAGCCACATTCATCGATGACATCTAGTGCATACTTGCGTTGGGAAAGATATATTCCTTCCGACGAACAAGCAACTTCAATGCCCAAAAAATATTTTAAAGAACCTAAGTCTTTCATTTTGAAGTACTCGCTTAGGTAACTTTTAAAACGAGCAATAGTAGCGGAATCATTTCCTCCAATAAGCAAATCATCAACATACACCAACACATATAACTGCATATCCCCACGAGTCAAGTAAAATAGAGAATAATCTGAATATGTCTAAAGGAATCCATAACCTCGTAAAGCAGCTGTCAGTTTTGAAAACCAACACTGCGGAGCTTGCCGTAAACCATATAGTGATTTCTTGAGACGGCATACTTTGGAGGTGGTAGATGGGTGAAATCTGGGAGGCAATTTCATGTATACTTCCTCATCTAAATCACCATGGAGGAATGCATTATGCACATCCATTTGATGAACCTCCCATTGTTTCACTGCAGCCACCTTCAGAAACATTCGAACAGTTGTCATTTTGGCGACAGGGGCGAAGGTTTCTTCATAATTAGTACCTGCAATTTGTCGATCACCAAGAATAACAAGACGAGCTTTGTGTCGTTCAATTGAGCCTTCAACATTATATTTGATGGTGAACACCCAACGACAAGCAATCGCCTTTTTGTCATGTGGCAGATGAGTTAAGGACCACGTATCATTAGATTCAAGAGCTTGAATTTCAGTAGCCATGGCGTCACACCAAATTTGTGTCTAACAACCTCTTCATATGAGCGTGGAGTAGGATTGGCTGTAACCGCTGCGGGAAAAGCTTGATGTGCACCTGAGAAACGATGACATGAGACATAATGGCAAAGCGGATAAGGAACCGTACCTGAAGTAGAAGACACTGATGGTAGAGGGTGAGGCAAGGGGTCTGTGGTACATTGTGTCGTGTATACAACGTAGTCATTGAGTCGAGTAGATGGTGTTCGTGTGCGCTTGCCTTTGCCTAAGGTGTCGACATGAATATTATTCAAAAAACTCCCCCTATCTTCCTCACGAGTAGAACCAGATGTGGGATCATGATTGTGTGTCACACATGGGGCATTGTTGTTGTGATTGTGTGTCACACATGGGTCATAATGTACAACTGACGCTTCCAGTGGTTTAGTGTAAGACAAATAGTCTGCATCATTTTTTCGCCACTGTGGTAGTTTGGTGTTAAGACAAAGCGTCAACTGACGCTTCCAGTGTCACTCAGCGTCTCAACAGATTCTGGTAGTTTGGTGTTAAGAAATTTCACCAATGCAGTCCATTGTTCATCACTTAGATTCGGTAAAGATGTCTGATCCAATTTGCTCTTTCTGGAATTATTGTCCATTGCCAAAACTGGTCCGAGTTGGAGTGCATTTGCTTGTCCCATCGATGCACATCTACCTCATCCACTGAAGCTCCCAACTCCACCTCCACCACGACCAGAACGACCACCTCGTGTACCACCCCTTGCACTGCTGTTACGACCTCGTTCACCTCACCATTCAGGATACCCTTTAATCTTAAAGCACTATGACATAGCATGTCCGTATTTTCCATAATGAGTACATGTAACATCTTTTTCATGATCTGGGAATGGAGACGAACGAGATCGTATCCCGGCTGAAACCGCAAAACCAACGACATCTGTCTTCTCATCATGATTCCCGGTGATGTTAAGTTACCTCTCTTCCCGTATAATTCGTTGATATACTTGAGAGAGTTTGGGAAGTGGTTCCATACTTGTGATAGTGGATCGGACAGCGCCAAATCTAGTAGAGGAATGTGTTAGTATGCTCTTCATCTCTATCTGCTTCTAGTTGTGCAGCTAATTCTCCACACGAACAAGAACATATTGGCTTATACACAACCAGTTCGTCCCACATCTTTTTAAGCTTTCCAAAGTACACAGTCACGCTGTCTCCTTGCTTTCTGCAATTGGCGAGATCAGCTCGTAGTTCACTTATTCGTGGTCCATTCCCCGCAGAGAATTATAGCTTCAAATCATCCCATAGAATTTTCACCTCTTCCACCATTGAAACAGATTGCCGAAGAGTTGGTTCTATGGTGTTCATAATCTATGCTATTAGCATAGAATTTACGACTTCCCACTGTTCAATTTCCACTGCTGTTGTCGGTTTCACCAAACTTCCATCAATGAAACCAAGTTTTCGTTTTGTCCGCAAGGCATTCTGCACATGCTTGGACCAATCTTCATAATTTTCTCCCTTTAATTGTATTGTAGTAATCAAATTATCGGGTCCATATGAAGCATGGAGATAGAGTGGTGATAGTGTTACATTTTGTGATACCACACTCTATGTAGCAACCACTCTGTTTGTGTCTCCCATACTCGTCTTCNTTTTTTTTTTTTTTTTTTTTTTTAAGTTTTACGGCTCTGATACCATAACAAGGTTTGAAGAGCAAAGTTGTATTTTCTCATTCATCGTAATAAGATATATATACAAAGAGACTATCTTACCCTATGAGAATATACGAAACTTAATGTACAAGATATGATCATAAGAGAATAGGAAATATTCCAAAACTAGCTCACGTATACAATCTCCAATATTTTCATAATAAATTGAAAAATACACATCCTTCTGAACCATATTCTAAGATTGTAATGATATATAGATTGGATCCCAAACCTCTTGTTTTACTCTCTTTCTTCTCTTCTCTTCTCTCTTATCCTCTCCTTTCGTTTGTTTCACTTACTTGCTTCTCTGTGTCGTTGTCGGCGACCGGCCTTCGCGCCGGTATTAAGTAGCTTTTTTTTGTTTTTTCTTTTCGTTTCTCCTTCTCAACGGCGACACTCGATTCGATTTAAGTACCATTTTACACCGATCTAGCAACCTCCAAGCTTCATCTTCTTTGCATGTATCTTCTCTTGGATCCAAACCATCGCTGGCCACTCTCTGTTCTTTCTATCTCTTATCTATTTAGCAGGGTTAATATTTGCGGTTCAAGTTATGACAACTGCATGTTATCGGGATGGATTTTATGTGGTCTACGATGGTAGTATCATGGTGGGTCTACAACTTCCGGCGGTGGACTATATTGGTGGTGGTTTTCTGATATCGGATATGGGCAATTATGGGAAGGTTTTTTTTTTCTCAGCCTACCTACATGCTTAGTTTGTCGCTGTCTTGGGATTTCTGGCAATGGCGAAGAACTCATATGTTGGCGAAATCAGGTGGTAGCGATGTCGCCAAGTCGGTGGCTCACTTTCAAGCAAGCAGTCAACTTTTGTGTTGTGGGCCTTATGTGCATATTCCTGGGCCATATTTGGGTAGTTTTTTTTTGTTATGATTATGAGCTTTTTTGGGATGTTTGTAAATATTTTTTAATAAGTGTCAATTTAAATGTATTAGATATAGGCAAACATTTATTATGGGTATACATCTACAACTGTTTCATGGTATGATTCTAAATCATAATATCATGATCAAGGTTTATGTTATTTCTAGGTTGCTCGTAGCATCTAGATTGAGTTCCCCCCAAAATGGAGTGGGTCTTCAGACTTTTTATCTTAGTTTATGTTGTTGTTCATTTCAGTACGAGGTCATTTACCCGATTCTGAGTTTCAACTTCCCATCGTGGGATTGTTTTTACCATTTAATGAGTTGTTTGTTTTATTTTTAATGCAATTAAGTTGATAAAAAAATAATGATATATAGATTGAAAAAAACATAAATGTTACAAGACTGAACTGAAAGAAAAGAATATCATTGCAAACTACCTTTTAATATTTTTGTTAAAGACATAAACGTAAAATAAACTCATCCTTCCAAATTACTTTTTAAGATTTCTAAAAAGATGTTATATTTTTTTTAAAAAAAGATTATGATTGAAACTACTAGAAATGAAAAATTACATAGATTCGCAAAAAAGATTTTGACGTTAAAAACAGTTATAAAAATAAATTAAAAGTTTTCTCTTTTTTCAACATAAATTAAAAGTTTTCTAGTTAGTTTTGTATTCCCATTTGTAAAATATGTTATCAATGAAAGTGCTTTATTTCAAAAACAATAAAGTTAATATTACGATAAAGTATGTTGTCTTTTGTTTATATCTTATTAAACATTAAATATGTGTCATATCATATAATTTATTATAAGTTCTATTGATCTCAAACTATTTAAACATATTTATTTTTATTAAACTCTATTTTAACGTAACTTTATTCAAATGATCATTTTTGTCATCTATTGTGCTCTTTATTTAACATACACTCGGTAAAAGCGGGAACCAAAAGATACAGATACAGATACAGACAGCCTTAAGACAATAATGAACAAAGACAAAGACAAAGAAAAGCTAAGGATAAGACAAGGACGCTACGAAAATGCAGCCAAGTAAACCTCTCCAACCAAAGCGAGTGACAGAGCAACATAACCAACAAGCTAAGCTCCAGGGGTAGAGTCAACTAAGGACTAATCCCAAGAGTCCCCATGACAGGTAAAAATTCTACACGTAGAGAAGAGGACGTGGAGGCCAATAAAAGGACAAGGGGAACCCACACACACGGAGGATACACCCAAAAGCAGTCCAAGCCGAGGCAAAACCGAGTCACTAAAGGAGACGACCAGAGAAATGCCAAAATTGGCCTCACCAATAAAAAGGCTCGATCAACCATCATGTAGAAGAAAAGACCAAACCTCCTGCAGATCTAGACACCCAGAGAAAGGGTGACTACCGACCGAAGACTAAAGAAGATCGGAGGCAAAGCTTAGAAGCAAGACGCAACTGTGCAATCGTGAGGCCAAGAGGCAACAGCTATCGCCTCAAACAAAGCAGCCACAACAATCATAAACCAAAAAAAACAAAAAGACCACAAAGCCAAGATAAAAATTGAGAGGGAAAAGACGCGAGGAACAGGTAGGTGCCACAGAAACTACCAGACTAGAGGACCCTCAACAACAATCAACCAAAGCACGATCAAACCTTGCTAAAATCAATGAAGTAACTGGAGAATTAAAGCACCAACGAGTGTGCCCAGTAGAAGAAGAAAATCGAAGCTGAAACAGCCTCTCAACCCAGAGCGCGAAGAGACCATCGTTGAAGCACATAAATGAAAGACTGCGATGCGAGAAGTGGAGAAGGGACGCTCCAAACCTGTGTGGGAGTCCAAGAGGACCACACTACCGCCACTAAAACGCGTCCAGAGCCGAAGAAACCCAACCAAACGAAAGCAAAGAGCACCGAGGCCGGTGATACAAGCCAACAAAAACGAGAACAGAACCGCCGCACCCACCCAAAAAAGCTCTAACTCCACCGGACCAAACCCTAGGACACCAAACGAAAACCAAAAGCTAACTTCCAATCAAGCCACAAAGCCGCTAGTACGAACAAAGAAACGACAACCACCCACAGCAAAGACCAGAGACAAAATCCGAGCAAATCGTCGAAGACCGGATCCAAAACCACTGGAACCAGAAACGCCCTTCAAACCACAACTAAACATTTTAAAAAAAAGAAAAACAAAGGAGATCCGGTCTCGGCACTAAGGAAGCCGCCAGAGGCCGGATTGGAGATCAGATCTTGAAGGAACGCTCTCACCGGAAATAGCAGAAGAGAGGAGACTTCATTCAAATGATCATTTTTTGAAAGAAACTACAATTGGTTATGAAAATTATCATTGAAATTTATATTTATGACTAATGTTTATGATAAATCTATAAGAAGATATAAAAGTTTTTGTGTTCTTTATTAACCTCTAAGGGCGCGTATATATCATTCAGAAAATACAAACTAGAAAGCTCCGTAAATATTTAAGGATATTAACAACATATTAGCAACTTAATAACTACCAATATCTTGTTCCTCAGATATTGGTAATTTTTAATGCCCCCTCAAATTGGAGCATGAAGATTATAAATGCCCAACTTGGACTGAAAGACTTCAAACCTTTCGACCAAGAGCTTTAGTTAAAATGTCAGCAAGCTGATTTCGCATGGAGACATAATCGGTATGTGTAATACCATCTACTATATCGTCACGAATAAAATGACAGTCCAATTCCATGTGTTTCGTCCTTTTGTGAAAAACCGGATTCTTGGCAATATGAAAAGCGGATAGACTATCACAAAATAAAGTCATCAGTTTAAGATGATCAATGCCAAATTGCATAAGGGCCCCTTTGATCCATTTCAATTCGCATATTGTATCCGCCATAGCTCTACATTCGGTCTCCACTGATGAACGTGAAACAACACGATGCTTCTTCATTTTCCAGCTTATCAAAGAATCTCCAAGCTGTAAAATCCATTCCGAGAGATAACGCCGTGTTTTGGGACAACCAGCCCAATCCAAATCACTCCAACTCGTGAGATGCATAGGAGATGTTGTTTAATAAAATTCCTTACACAATAGTACCCTTTAAATAACGAGCAACCTTAAGAGCAGCTTGCCAATGTGCTTCTTTAGGATGTTGCATAAATTGAGACAAGAGTTGAATTGCATTGGCTGAGTCAGGACGAGTGACACCATGATAAATAAACTTCCTAATGAGTCTTTAGTACTATTCTGGTTGAGCAATGTCCAGACCAGTTGCAAGAGCTAATCTGTGATGTTGATCAACAGGAAAGCCAACTGGCTTATAACCGAGGAGTCCAATATCTGTTAAAATGTCCAACACATACTTGCGTTGGCACAAGTATATCCCAGCAGAACTACGAGCTACTTCAATACCAAGAAAATATTTAAACAAGCCAATATATTTCATATGAAAACAAGAGGAAGGTAGTCTTTGAAGTCTTGAATAACCGCTGGAGTATTTCCCGTGTTGGCCAGGTTGTCGACGTAGACCAGCACCTGAACCGAAAAATCAATAGACAAGAAACTGAATAACGATAATTAGAGCGAGATTGAGTGAAACCGTAAGAGCGGAGAGCTGATCAGAGCTTAGCGAACCATCAACGGGGGAGCCTGGCGCAACCCATAGAGATATTTCTGAAGCTTACAAACTCGAGAATCATTTGGCTTTGTATATCCCAGAGGTGGTTTCATCCAAACATCTTCCTTTAAATCTCCGTGTAAAAACGCGTTGTGGACATCCATTTGATGAACTTCGCGATTACATTAGGCCGAAATATAAAAAAAAATCCGAACAATTGACATCTTTGCTACGGGAGAAAACATTTCCTTATAATCAAGACCTTCGACTTGGTGAATGCCAAGAACTACAAGACGTGACTTATATAGTTCGATGGTACCATCAGATTTATGTTTGATGCGGAAGACCCATATGCAGCTGAGAGCGTGTTTTCCAGGAGGTAAATCATCAAGATCCCAAATGTGATTGTTCAGAATAGCCGAATATTCATTTTGCATTGATTGAATCCATTCATCAGAATGCAAATCCTCCTTGTACAAACAAGGTTCAATAGCAGCCGTGAGAGCATGAAGATAGGTGCAATGTGGCTGAGAAAAACGAACGCTCGTTAAGTAAGATGATAAAGGATAAGGCATACCGGAAGATGAAATAGAAGCAGAAAAGCTAGGTGAGGGAGTGGTGAGTGTGATTGTGTTAAATATACATTCAAAAAGTCTTGCAGGTAAATTTTTTTGGCGTTGGCCGCGACCAAGAAGAGGTGCAAGAGATTGTACATTTTCTTTTAGAATTTGAGGCTGAGGTGGCTCATTATCAAGTGGCAGAGGCTCAAGTACAACATCGACAGAAGTTGGATCATGGAGAGGAACATGATTTGTAACTATAGTAAATTCATCATCAAAGATGAAACTAGGAGACTGAATAGTAGGCGAGTCAACTGCAGCAAGAGGAGGCGAAGATGATTGATCAAAATCAACATAAGGAAATTTGTTTTCACAAAATTCAACATCACTAGAAATGAAAACAGTCTCAGTGTCGAGATCAAACAATTTCTAGTGGTGCTTCCCATATGGATAGCCGAGAAAGAGACACCAACGACTTCGTGATGCAAATTTGTCTCCTTGATAATTAATGTTATGTGCATAAAATAAACAAACGAGAGTTCGCAGCTGATTTTTTACAAGCATTGGAGAGTATTGTTTCATTATGCATGAGAGTTTGATAAGCAGAGTCAAGAGTAGAAGCAGGGACTTGTGCACATAGTTGATGTCTCACAGTGCTACGAATCTCGTCGAGACCAAACAAGAAATCATGTACTCGTATTTGATCAATTTCTTGTTCTCTGGAAATAACCAGATCACATTCACACTAGGAGCATTTACATGTTTTGCTTGGAAAGTTCATGCATAGAATCCCAAATTTTCGTTAATCTCCCAAAAAATCATCGATTGTATTGACAAAAAATAGCCAAAGCTGCTTGGAGTTGTTAATATCTTGCACCGCTTTTGATTGAGAAGCGTCGTTTAATGAGATCCCACAAATCTTTCACGTTTTTTCGATGTGAGATGTTAGAACCAAGCTTGTCTTCGATTGTGAGCTTGAACCAAGTCACAATAAGGTGGTTATTGGCTAACCAATCTTCATAATTATAATGATCTTTTTCTGGTTTTGATATACTTCCATAACAAAACCGAATTTCTTTCGGCAACTCAAGGCTAAACGTAGACTAGCTGGCCAATCATCATAGTTCTGACCATTCAACAATGGTTTGGAAATCACAACACCGGGATTGTCTCCGGCAGATAGATTATATGTGGAAATGTTCGTCATGTTGTTGTTGAAGTTTCATACATTGTTTACGGTGATGAAAAAGATGAATATGATTCTTTAAGTTTAAGAGAAACCGAATAAGAGGGATCAATAAACGTAAAAATCAAAGACTTTGATAATCCTCTGGTACCATGATAAATCTATAAGAAGATAAATCTATAACATATTTATCAGAGAATACAAACTAGAAAGCTCCGTAAATCTTTATAGATATTGACAACATATTAGCAACTTAATAACTACCAATATCTTGTTTCTTAAATATCGGTAACTCCCAATAGTTCCGTAGCGCTTAGGATGTGCGTGGTTACTAAAGGATCACTCGGGACTACGATTCTCCATGCTTGAAGAATGTTTTTCTGGTTCAGTCTCGAATCTAATATATGGGTCAAAATTATCTTTCAACCATGTCATTTTTTCCTTTGAGGGTTTTTTAGCGAGGACGATCTAATTAAGTGGCTAGTCTTAAGTCTTTTACGGCCTGAGGTATTGAAGGCTCTCTCGCCTGTCTACTCTTGGTCGTTTAAGGTGGAAGTTAAGTCCAATAATCCTGTAGCGTTCTTTATTGCTCGTAATTTGATTGAAGATGATGTTATTCGATCGTACGTGGTGTCCAATCTGCCAAACTGGCTTTCTTTTTTGTACTCTTATGAAGCTTCATTTTGAACCATTCAACCTATTTTTGTGTTATAAACTGCAGAAAATAATATTTTAGTAGTTTTTTGTATAAGACATTACTTACTATTTTTCAATATATTTATTTCATATAAAAGACTAACATATATATATATATATTTTACTAGAAAAAGTCGGGAACAGATGTTTTTAGTATTAGTATATTTTTAATATTGAAGTCAATAATATCCCTTCCAAATGTGTGAAGTCTTTTATTTATGTGTGGTAAATCTGATTCGTCGATGATATGTGGAAGAAAGCTTATTAATTCCAAATAAAGTAAATCCAAATTTGTCAGTGTTATAAAAGATGTATTAATTCTTTTAATCAAATTTAGATAATGTTTTTCTTCGAATGAGAGAAACAAATATCGTTCAAGGATTTACTTGACACGAAGGCTCGTATTAATAAAATTATATTTACCAAAAACTATTACTGACTTTGTGGGAGTGTAAATTCTCTCAGGTCAGATTTTCGGAGCTTAACCCGGTTCACCAAATAAGTGGGATTTCCAAACCCACTTACGAGAAATAAGCCCGTAAGGGAGCTCGCGAAGAGAGCTCACGGAGAAAGTCCGGGAAGGGAGCTCACGAAGAGGACTCACAGAGAGAGTTCGTGAAGATAGCACGCGAAGATAGCTTGCAAAGGGAGCTTGCAATTATAGCTCGTGAAGATAGCTCGCGAAGGAAGCTTTTGAAGAGAGCTCGCAAAAAGAGCCCGCGAAGAGAGCTCGCGGAGAGAGCTCACGAGGAGAGCTGAACTAGCGCGGGCAGAAGTGGTCAACGCCTCCGAGTTGACCACCAAAAATCGTTCTTCATTTATGACGAAATTGGCAGTTACGTAGGAGAATTCAAAAGAGAATCTCTGCAATAAATACCCATAAAGAGGGCTCATTAAGGGAGATGAGGCTATAAATAAGAGGGGGGAGCTCCAATTTGGGGGTTCCAAATTTTCATTCTAAAACTCTTGAGAGAAAAAAAAAACTTGTTGTTCTTGAGAGGATTGTATCACAAACTTGATAAATAAAAACACAAATTTTGATTTCTTTACTTATTTTCGATTAAATTGGGTGTGAGTGATCCTGCTCTCACATTTTGGCGCCGTCTGTAGGGAGAAAAGACAATGATCCCGGCAAATTTGCTGAAGAACGTCCACTCTACCCAGAATAAGAATGGAGACACCAACTGACGCTCATATTGAAAACCAGCAGGATCCTACCCTAAACCAGGAGACCTCAGTCGTGAACCAGGCGATGCTGGCAACACTGATGGCATCTGATGAGAAGTAGAAAGAGTCAAGTGAAGTGCTCATCGATCGCTTCAACAGTCACGAGAAGCATGTGACAACCCGACTCATGACCTTGAAGAATGTTCAGTAGGATCTGGAGGTTTGCCTTGGAGCTTTGACGAACCTGATGGAGAGAGCCAAAACGATGGTCTTGATCTCGGAGAAAACATGAGGTAGTGGTATTAGAGGCAAGAGCTACCTGGATGTAAACCGGAGAGCTAGCGATTCTCAGGGTCCGAACCAAAGAACTGAAGAACTCTTGGGCGCGAACAAGAGAGCTGAAGACGTCCCGCCCTTGTAGCGGAGAAGCGAGGGTTTGCTTGATACGAATCGGAGAACTGACAATCCTGTGGGTCCGAACCGGAGAGTTGACGATCCTCTAGATCTGAGCAGGAAAGCTGAAGACGTCCCGCCCTCACAACAGAGAAGTGAGAGCTTGCTGGACGCGAACCGGAGAGCTGGCGATCCTCTGGTTCCAAACTGGGGAGGCGAAGAGCTCCTAGGCGCAAACATGAGAGCTGGCAATCCTGTAGGTCCAAACCGGAGAGTCAACAATCCTCTGGATCTGAGCAGGAGAGCTGAGGACGTCCGGCCGTCGCAGCAGAGAAGCGAGAGCTCACTGGACACAAACCGGAGAGCTGAAGATCCTCAGAATTTTGAGCGGAGAGCTGGGGTTATCCCAAATTCTCAGTGGGGAGCTGAAAACCAGAGAACCCTAGGAGACGCTGGAGATTTGCACACTTCAAGCTCCATACGTAGAGCCGAAGAAAACCTTAGAAGTAGTTCACATGAGCAAAGGGATCGCTATTACGACTCGCTCTAGAGATCTATTGATAAGGCAAATGTCGAGCTCCTCGCAGTGTCATCAAAGGTCCACAGAGTCGCCAACGCGGCTCCAGAGATCGATCGTGTGATCTTGGAGACAGAGAGGACTCCTTTCACCGCACGCATTGCTGAAGTGCGGATAAGGGACACTAGAAAGCTAAGACTCCCTATTTATGAAGGGAAGTCGGACCCAAATGCGCACATGACAGCCTTCAGGATTGCCGTCACTAGAGCACATTGCGGCGAAGAAGAAAAAGACGCAGGGTACTGCAGACTCTTCATCGAAAACCTGACAAGATCGGCTCTCTGGTTTTCCCAACTTGAGGGAGGTTCGATTGATAGCTTTACATTGTTTTCGACGGCCCTCCTGAAACATTATTCCATTTTCGTGGAGAAAGGAACCTCAGATGCTGACCTCTGGACTCTAAGTCAAGGTCCGAATGAATCACTATGAAGCTTCATTGAACGTTTTAATAGTATCAAAGCAAAGGTGGCCGGGGTAAGTGAGTCGAGTACACTAGCTCTACTAAAACACGTACTCTGGCATGAGTCCCTGTTCCATTTTGATCTGAAGATTCACAAGCTAGAGACGATTGAGGACGCTCTCCATCGCTCTGCAAACTGGATGATCGCTGAAAAGGAGAAAGTTGCTCTCTCCAAGAAATTCAAGACTGTGAGAGGAACTTCCAATTCAACCTTCCCGCCAAAGAAATTCAAGAAAAAAAGACAAAGGAATTTTGAGAAAGTTTTTAAGGGGTCTCACACGTACAATGTGGAGAAATGGGGGCGAAAGCATGAGAGAAGAGATGGACCCGAATGCTAGGACACGACCCAGATGCAACCTGCGAGTTACACAAATGCAACGGCTACGCCACACATGAGTGCTTGAAGCTCAAGAAATTCTTTAGCAAGAAGTTCGCTAAAGGAAAGCTGAAAAGTGGAATTGACTTTGAGGCGATTGTTCGTGAGATGGAAGCCCTACAGGAAAATTGAGAAGCTCCTACAAGGAAGAGGTCACGAAGTCCGGAGTGAGGTAGCACTTCAAAGGCTCCTCAAAATAAGCGTATAGACTTCACCATGGGGGGATCGAAACACTGCCGAGAATCAATTTGGGAAAGCAAGATACACTCCAGATTCCGGAAGTGAGATAAGCTTTACTGATTAAGACGCCTTTCACTTAGATCTACCACATGATGATGTTCTGGTCCTCGAACTCGACGTCGGAGCAAACTGCAAGATATCGCGGGTATTTCTCGATACAAGGAGCACGGTGAATGTCATGTTCCTCGACACGCTCAAACGAATGGGGCTCGACAGCTCAGAAGTGAGGGGTCCTCCAACTTCCTTAACAGGATTTAGTGGAACAACGGAAATGTCACTGGGCACAATAAGACTCCCAGTGTCTACACAAGGGGTCCATAAGCTTATCGAGTTTACCGTAGTGGACCGATCGGTAGCTTACAACGTCATTTTGGGGACTCCTTGGCTCCACAAAATGAAAGTTGTCCCATCCATGTATCACCAATGTGTGAATTTTCCGAGTAAAGGCGGCATAAGAGTTCTCCAGGGAAGTCCAAAGAATTCCCAAATATATTATATGGCTGGCGTCAAGTCCAGGGTTCAATAGCGACTAAAGAGCTCAGATTTCTCTTATGAGGAAGAGAATCTGAGTCTAAGGTCCGACGATGTCTGCTTCACCCCAAGTCCAGAAGACGGTAAAGAGAAAGATTCACAAAGACGCACCACAAATATTCCTCTTGACCCGCTAAATTCGGAGAAGTGTGTAATCATAGGGTCCCAGCTAAAGGGGGAACTGAAGCGTGAGCTGATTTGGTTCCTGCAGTATAATAAGTAAACTTTTGCATGGGCAACCAGCGATATGCCAGGAATAAGTCTTGATGTGATCTCACATGAGTTGAATGTCGGTGTGAGCTTCAAGCTGATAAAATAGAAAATGTGAAAGCTTGGTCCCAAGAAGTCCCAAGCCATGAATGAAGAATTATCAAAGCTTTTGGCGAACGGATCTATCAGAGAAGTCAAATACCCTGAATGGTTGGTGAATCTCATGGCAGTGAAAAAGAAGAATGGGAAGTGGAGGATCTGTGTCGACTTAACAAGGCTTAACCGAAGGATAGCTTTCCGCTTCCTCATATTGACCGGCTCGTAGAGGCGACAGCGGAAAATCAGTTACTCTCCTTTATGGATGCCTTATCTGGATATAACCAGATTCTTATGAATCCGGAATACCAATAGAAAACATCCTTCATAACAGATTGAAGGATCTACTACTACAAGGTTATGCCGTTCGGTTTGAAAAACGTTGGTGCAACATATCAGAGATTGGTAAACAAAATGTTTTCATCTCAACTCGGCAAAACCATGGAGGTTTACGTCGATGACATGCTGGTAAAGTCCTTAGTGAAGGACAAACACGTCCAACACCTCGCTAAATGCTTCAAGACCCTCAATCAGTTCGGAAAGTAGCTAAATCCAGAGAAGTGCACTTTTGCAATCACCTCTGAGGAGTTCTTGGGCTATCTCGTAACTGAGAGAGGGATCAAGGCAAATCCAAACCAGATAACCATGGTTCTCTCGATGCCATCACCCAAGACGCTAATGGAAGTCCAAAGTTTAACAGGGAGGATTGCTGCGCTAAACAGATTCATCTCGCGATCAACGGACAAGTGTCTTCCATTCTTCCAACTTTTGAAGGGGAACAAGCGATTCCTTTGGGGTGATCAATGCGATAATGCATTTATCAAGCTGAATAATTATATTGCTAACCACCTTTGTTGGCAAAACCAATGCAGGGGAAAACCTTATACTTATATGTAGCAGTTTCTCCCGTTGCAGTGAGCAGAGTGTTAATCCGAGAGGACGGAGCGAACCAAAGACCAGTTTTTTATATCAATAAAAGCCTAGTTTCTCCAGAGACAAGATATACGATGGATGAAAAGCTAGCTCTTGCTGTAGTAACTTTCGCAAGGAAGCTCCGCCTGTATTTCCAATCTCATTCGATTGTTGTAATGACAACGCAACCGTTGCGAACAATTCTCCATGGCCCAAACCAATCCGGGAGGATGGTCAAGTGGGCAATAGAGTTGAGCGAGTACGACATCGAATACCAAAATCGTTTGAGTGCAAAATCAGAAGTGTTGGCAGACTTTATTGTCGGATTGCCAATAGGAGTTCAAGAAGGCTCATTGTTGCAACAAGCCTGGGGACTCCAAGTCGATGGTTCGTCAACACGATCAGGATCTGGGCTTGGAGTGCGGCTAGAATCTCCAATAGGACAGGTGATCGAATAGTTATACAGACTCGCATTAAACACTTCAAATAACGAGTCAAAATATGAAGCCCTCATTGCCGACTTGAGATTAGCTTTGGGAAACGGGGTAAGAGATCTCTAAGCTCAAAGAGATTCTTAACTCATAACAAGTCAGATAAGCGGAGAATGTGAAGAAAAGATGATAGAATGGGAGCCTACTTAGAGGTCGTTCAAGGATTCATAAGTCAGTTCAACCGATTTGAGATGACAATGGTTCCGCGAGGCAAAAATAGTTCGGCGGACGCGCTGGCTGCGCTGGTGACAACATCTGATCCCTTGGTGCGTAGAATAATAACTGAAGAGACTATCAAAACACTAAGTATAATTATTATAGAGAAGACCATTGCGATACAAACACGATCCATGAGAAGACGTTCTCAACAAGCTCCTAGGGATGCAGCTGCGGGCGCTACCCCTGACCTAGACCAAGTCGTCGAAGGAAACCTTACGACAATCGGCAATGAGCTCGGCTCTCACATTGGTTTGAAGAAGTGGACCAAGGTAGTAGCCACATCGAGTCGGGTGGAGCCACCGACGAAAGGAATGACCCTGTGGGCAGTCGGCTCGACCGGGAGCAAGTACCTGCAAGAAACACAAGATCTACTGACATCCCACCCGACTCGGATGCTAACAATTTGCTCAGTGCAGAGCAAGTTGTTGCGACAGAAGAGCAAATACCAGGAGATTTTGGTGAAGAGCACGGAGATTGGAGAACATCGATCGAGGCATACATTACAACCGGAAAAACTCCAGAGAAAAAGTGGCAAGCGCAAAAATTGAAGGTTAAAAGTGCACAATTTTATATGGTTGATGGACTCCTCTATAAGCATAGTGTCGCAGGACCTTACCTTGTGTGCGTGGAAACCCGAAGAAGCATTGACCATCATAACGGAAGTCCATGAAGGGTTTTGCGGGTCACACTTGCCAAGAAGGACACTTGTCTTGAAAATTAAACGGATAGGATATTTTTGGCCAACTATGGTGAAGCAATGCAAGGATGATGCACGAGGATGTGAGAAATGCCAAAAACGTGCTACATTCATACACCAACCTGCTGAGAAACTTTCTTCCATCTTGTTTCCATACCCGTTCATGAGATGGTCGATGGATATCGTTGGACCGCTTCACCCCATGACCGGGGACAAGATTCCTCCTAGTTTTGACGGACTACTTTTTCCAAATAAATAGAAGCACGAGCCTTCAAAAATGGCACTGAAACAGTAGCCCAAAAGTTTGTATGGCGAAACCTGATTTGTCGTCATGGCTTGTCCTACGAGATAGTAACTGACTATAGGTCCCAGTTCATCTCAAACAAGTTTGAGGCATTCTGTTCAACATGGAAAATAAGGTTAAGCAAGGCAACGCCAAGATATCCTCAAGGAAATGGCCAAGCAGAAGCAGCAAACAAGAGTTTACTCAACAACTTGAAGAAGAGATTAAGAGCTTTCAAAGGAGGATGGGCCGACGAGCTTCACAGTGTCTTGTGGGCTTGCCGAACTTCACCCAGGAAAACAACTAACGAGACTCCATTCTCCCTCTTGTACGGGATGGAAGCAGTGGTGCCTGCAGAGGCCGCCGTCCCCGAACTTAAAAGAACTGTTAACACGATGGATCCCGGTAAGAATGATGAGATGATGATAGATAGCCTTGATCTAATAGATGAGAAGCGGGATCAAGCATCAGCATGACTTCAGAACTATCAACACATGGTGGCTCGCTATTACAACTCTCGGGTAAGGATCCAACGTTTCAATGTGGGTGATCTGGTACTTAGGTGAGTATATTCTCAAATACCGCCGAGTATGGTGACGGGAAACTGGGCATAAACTGGGAATGTCCTTACAAAGTGACGAGAGTTGTGCGCTATGGCATTTACGAGCTGGAGTCCGAAGATGGCGTCAAAGTTCTGAGATCATGGAATGTGATGCATCTTAAGGCATACTTTTGATTTTAAAGTATAAGATAGCATTGTAACCAAGTTTGTGATGGTGTTTATGTAATTCGTTCACATCAATAAAGAATTTCCTGCATTTTCAATTTGGCGCTTGCATATTTAAAAAAAGGAGCCCAAACCGCACTCGAAGGACGCGATCCGAGCGGCCAAAAAACTAAAAAACGTTTAAGTCAAAGAGCTAAACAAAAGCTTTAGTCAAAAGGCTAAACAAAAGCTAAAAAACGCTTAAGTCAAAAAGCTAAACAAATGCTAAAAAACGCTTAAGTCAAAAAGCTAAGATAAAATCTAAGACAAAGAGGGATAATAGAAGCTAAGATAAAGAAGCTAAAATAAAAGCTAAGTGAAAGCTAAAAGCTAAGCTAAAAAAGTTCTTGAACAAAAGACCGCACTCAAAAGTTAAAATGAGCTCGGGATGAACTTGAGCAAAAGCCAACAAAAGGTCTAAGGTCTAAGGGCCGGAATACTAACAAAGAGTCCAAACTGAGCTCAAACAATGCTAAAAAGTTGAAAAGAGCATAAATGACATTCACTCAGTATAAAACAAAGAAGTGATGACTAATTGAAACCATTATACAAGTGGATTGAAATTTTGCTAAGTCTGGTTGAAAGTTCGCGAAAGAGCAGACAATTTAAGCAAAAACGCAAGTAAAAATTGACAACATAAACAAATCTATCAAAAGTCTCAAATAGATAAAGCATAAGGCATCATGAGAAACACATGAAAAAAGTCTCAAAAATATAAAGTAAGCTATAGGTAATCCCGAGAAAAGTACCAAAGCATAAGAAAATAGAGAAAACAATACAAGTCTCTAAATCATGAAAGCGAAAGTAGAAAACCGATCCTTAGTCTACACAGGATCCTCCGCATCGACAGCACAGATCTCCTCCACCAACTCATCCATCTTGGATCCGATTTTAGACCCAAACTCATCAATAAGAATCGCCATGTCGGTTGAAGTGGTGGTAGGAACATCAGTGGCCAATTCTGAAGGGGGAGCGAGCGATATTCCATCGGGGGTAAGAACCGGAGTTGCAGCAGGAAAGGAAAGGTTGAACCTCTAGAGCCGGGGGCGGAGATGATGACCCTAATAAAAGCCGNCGGGGGGGGGGGGGGGGGGGGGGGAATCTTCACCTTGGCCTCATCAGACGCCTTCCTCACTGCTTCGGTATCAGCATTAAGAATCTCAAGTTCCACCTTGAGGTCTGGGACCTCACCCTTCTCAATATCTGTAAGGAGCTCAAGGTTGGCATTGACCTCGCGAAAGTATACCAACTAATCATGGGCGGCATTTCGAGCAACAACATGGAGTCTCACATGCTCAATCCCTTCGCGAACCATCTCGACAACCGCTTTCTTCGCCTCGTCTCTAGCATGTGCCGCGTCAATATCCTGGGACCTAGTAAGCACTTTGAGACAAGTCTGTGCCTCCTTGAGATGGGATGTGAGGACGGCCAAGTGATAGCTTCTCATGAAAATACGCAAAGGACTCGGACCTTACCATTTTGAACTTCTCATGCATCTCACTCCGGTCTTCCATTGCATCCATCATAGCGGTCTACGCAAGCACCATGCGCCCACGAGCCTCCTTCAGCTCTGTCGTGAGTGAAGCAATCTAATCTTCGATGGCCTTCAAACCGGACCCGTCCTTAGCTGCTGCAAGCTGGCGGCCAAACAGCTCGAGGGCACTGTTGTACCAACCTAAGTACTGCATGAAACAAAAAAAACGAAACATGTGTCTCATTTAGTAAAAAAACAATAATAGAAGAAGAGCAAGATAAAAGATGTGTCTCATTTACCTCATTGACACTCCTGGAGTACTTTTTGTAGTGCTCACAAACCTTGTCCGGGAGATCTAGAATCACCGAGACCTTGCAGCCCTCAAAGCGGAAGTGACGGAAGAGATGGGACGATGAGTCCGAATCTGAAACAATCGACTTGTTCGTCATCCGGGAGATCTGGAGGCATGGTAGGAAGATATTTCGACGTCCTGAATGTTGCTGAGAGTTGAAGTGAAAAGACATCTTGTAAAAGGAAGCATGTAAAAGTTTAGAAAAAATCCTAAGTAAAAGAAGTGAACCAATCGGCGGGTTCGTTGAGATGGGGTGGATGTTGGGATTCGTCGATGCTCCTAAGGCGCTGGGCGGATTCAAAAATGCTGATCGGGTTAAATGAAACCCAGGAAGACTTTGCAACACGGCAAGCACCAATGAAATCCACTAGATCACGAGAGAGCTTAGGGAGCTTTCCTTTCTTCCGAAGTAGCACTGCACAAAGAAAATAAAAGGTGTTAGAAAACAGAAGAACAAAACAAATTCGAGTACAAGTATAAAAGTCCTAAATCAACTCCGCTAACCAAGTTTGGGAGACCAATCTACAACCGCTAAGTGAGAAAAGCGACCGAAGGTTGACTCGTTCACGGGGAAGTAAAAATAAGATTGCCTCCAATCTTCGTCTTTCTTGGGGAAACCCTTAGAGGATACTGCAATGAGGGTTGGACATTGAGTAGAAAAGACCAGGTTGGTTGCGAACCCCTCTCACCGACTCAAGATGAACGAGGGATTCAACATCGAGCTCAAACCCATTTTCCTCGGCTAGAACTTGCAAACCCACGATGGTGCGAATAAGGTTCGGAAAAATCTAAGCTAGAGCAATCTCGAAAGCATGCATAAAATGGATAAGGAGCTCGGGCAATGGGAAGGAGACTCTGCATTCTCTAAAATAAACCTCGTACGCACAACAAAGGCCATCTATAACCACCTCAGGGTTCTCTAAGGGAGACAGAGAGATAAGCAAAGCCTAAACAAAAACCAGAATTTTTTTATGAGAGAATTATGAGAGCAACATTACCTGGAGATCTTCTTAAGGAGGAGTGAGTTGCACAAAAATCCAAAACCAAGGTGAAAAATGGGCTTAATAAGAATCTGCAGATGAGTGATTTAGGGGAGAAATCAGAATCCAGGATCCTTGCCATAAAATGTGATATGCGAGAATATTCTGATTGCCAGAAAGTCAGATAAAAGACTTAAATCATGGACTGATTGAAATCATGTAATGGAAACTTCCATTACAGGATTGGGGCCAAAATGTGGGAGTGTAAATTCCCCCGGGTCGGATTTTCGGAGCTTAACCTGGCTCACCGAGTAAATGGGCTTCCCAAGCCCACTTACGAGAAAGAAGCCCGTAAGGGAGCTCGCGAAGAGAGCTCACAGAGAGATTTCGTGAAGGAAGCTCACAAAGAAGACTCACATAGAGAGTTTGCAAAGAGAGCCCGCAAAGATAGCTCGAGAAGTAAGCTCGTGAAGATAGCTCGCGAAGAGAGCTCGCAAAAAGAGCCTGCGAAGAGAGCTCGTGAAGAGAGCTTGCGGAGAGAGCTCACAGAGAGAGCCAGCAGAGAGAGCTCGCGAAGAGGGCTCACGGAGAGAGATCCTGAAGAGAGCTCATGAGGAGAGCTAATCTAGCGCGCGCAGAAGTGATCAACGCCTCCGAGTTGACCGCCAAAAATCGCGCCTCATTTATGACGAAATCGGCAGTTACGCAGGAGAATTCAAAAGAGATTCTCCGCAATAGGTGTCCATAAAGAGGGCTCATAAAGGGAGATGAGGCTTTAAATAAGAGGGGGGAGCTCACGTTTGGAGGTTCCAAATTTTCATTCTAAAACTCTTGGGAGAAAAGAAAAATACTTGTTGTTTTTTAGAGGATTGTAACACAAACTTGATAAATAAAACACAAATTTCGATTTCTTTACTTATTTTCGATTAAATTGGGTGTGAGAGATCCTCTCACATAGTAAAATAATATAACATAATTATATGTCATTGGCAATCACAAAATAAAGAATAAAAATGATTTGCGTGTAAAATTATCTACAATGGTTGAAACAATCCAGCACCCTCTTTCTCACTTTTAACCTTCTACATCATCATCTCTCTCTTCCACATATTAGTTCAACATTTATTCAATTTTTATACTCTACAATAGTTTTGTTCAATAAAATTCAACACCCTACCCCACCACTTTTATTTCATATATATTTTATTTTTTACATGTATAATTCAACATCCTACCCTATATTATGTTGCAGTTGAGTTACATAACGCAACTGACTTATTATAAATTAGCTGACTTAAGGACATAATTCAGCCACACGTGATGACTTACTTACATAAATTTGGCTGATTTATGTGATAACGACTGACTTACAAACACAAGTTACAACTGGCTTACAAACACAAGTTACGACTGACTTATAGGATGTTTTTACGGCTGAGTTATTTTTAATCAGCCGTAAATAGCTGGATAAACAGGAAACTCAACCTAATTACGACTGACTTATTAGCCAAAGATTAATTATTAGAATAACATTTATTTGACGGCTGATTTAGTTGACGATATGGCTGAACATACAAATAAAAACTTCTCCATCAACTATTTGTTCTGATCATCGAGGTGCTCTTTTTCACTAAGCTTCATAACTATCTTCATCTTCTTAGCTATAGTATTTTCTTTCATCAATTGGTTTTCCTCCTCTTGCACCATGGTTATTTTTTCCAACTGTTATAACTCGTTTTCCTTGAATTAGCCGACGACATGAAAAAATTTGGTTGAAAACCAAAAGTTGGTATGTTTTGAGGTTGATTTTGAGGTTAATAACTATTGGGATTTGAGTAGTTATAAGGATAATTAGTCGAATTTTGGATGTTAAAAGGATTATTTTTGGGAGCCAATGATAATTGTTTTTGTCCAAATCAAATGAAACAAGTCTCTATTTATAGGGTAATTTTTTTATAAATTTTGATAAAAATTTATAAATATAAAAATAATTTATTACATATAATTGAGTTTTGATAGATAGGAGAAAAAATCTATAAAATCTCATCCACCAATCAAATGCTAACATGTACCTTAACCATATCTTATTTTCATCAATTAACAAAAAAAGACAAAGAAAATATCGATGGAGAAGTGCTGGTGGGACCCAATTTTTCGTTCAATATGTTGAATAAATTCAACAATGTTTAATCTACATGTGAACAAAATTATAACACCCTTATTATAGGTATTCAACAGTTGAATTTTTTATTCAACACCTTTATTGTAAGTAATCTAAGAACATGAAAATTACAATATACAAATTATTAACAAACAAATTAAGAAAGTCTTTGAATTATTTTTTATTACATTACTAGTTGATGTCCCGTGCTATTCACATAATAAGTATTTTCTAAGGAAATTATTAATTTAAATTATAATAACATAATATAAATTATATTATAAGATATATATAATACTTATGTCTATAAAATTTTGCAAAAATGAATATATAAATATTGAATAATTTATTATAACATATGTTTTAATTATATATTATGTTAAAATAAATTTAATATATTAGTTTTTTAAAGTAAATGTATGTAAATGGAAGTAGTGTCTAAATTATATATTTAAATTTTTTATATTTTTATATATGATAGTATATATATATGTATATTAACAAATTGAAATTAATTAATATTGAGTAATATATCTATTTTTTTTTTGGATGAAATGTTAAATTGATTAAACCGAAGAGAAGAGGTTATTTACAAAAGAATGTTT
>OVBE01004657.1:0-23422 GCA_900406425.1 Iberis pinnata | reverse complement strand
TTTTAATATTATATGTACATATGTGTATTCTATATAAGATATATATATATATATATAATATAATATAAGGTAATCGTATACATATTATATATGATATAATATGATATACATGTAATCTCTTAAAGGAGATTAAGAAAATCAGTTGGGCTTAGCCCATTGCACTTCGTTAACTATATATATATATACGTAATGATGTTTACGATGGAAAAAAAAATAGAGAGAGATTAACCTAATTAACAAGAAACCCTAGAGAGAAAAGAGGCAGAGACGAATAGTTCATCGCGACGACTCTTTTGAGATTTGATCTCGTAAGGTACTAGCACACCGTTTTAATCCAGTTTGTGTGCGTGTGGATACCGGTAGAGGCACGACACTTGGAGTGCTCAGAAACCTTAATTAATTTTGTTAACCTTTCCGCTGCGTAATTACCAGGTATATTCTATACTTTAAGATTTAGGTCTAATTCATTATTTGCACGAATTCTGGGAATATAAATTTGTAATTAATATTTATAAAGAGTTATAAATCGGTACGAATTCTAACAACGTGAAGCTTCAACTTAGCGACGGTTCTCTAACCCTCTCTATGGGTGTCTCCTCTCTCTTACAAGCCTCCTTTATATAGAGAGTGAAAATTCATAGGTTTAGACATGAGAAAAATGACTCATTACTTTACTGAGATTAATGGGTCTAAACATTTTTAAGCTTTTTCAACCCAAAAACAAAATGGGCCAGGACTCGAAGTCAAGATGTTACATCCTTTCTAACAGACGCTTTTGTAGTATCACAATTGGAAGAATTGTTTCCAGTTGCAAATGGTCCAATGGGTTTTTAATTCTTATAAATCACATTGCCCTTCTTCGACCATCTTCTGTACTACAACACTTTCGATATATTGCTTCAAACTCCCGAAATTGTTTTCCATCTTTGCCACCCTATTAGACACGTTCTTAACATGGTACAAAAATTCCAATTTCAATCCCTCAAATTGTTCTTCCATACACACCTTCAGTTCCTCAAACTAATCTTGTTCAGTATTCTCGTGCTTGTCCATCCCTCCATGCTTACTAGCGAATATAACTTCTTCGTTCTCCTGGCCTCCTCCCACGGCTAAAGGCTACAAGTTGTCCTCGACATACCATAATCTTTGGAAATTATAATCCTTGCCCGAAATATTGCACACTACCACTAAACACGTTCACTAGAATAAAGACATCCCCACCACCCTAATGTGTTCGATCAAAATTATGCCCCTAATGTATGAGATTCTATGTGTAGATATATATTGTCCTTCACTTTATCAACGAATTCTGCATACCCTCTAGTCATCCACTCTTCATCTCCAACCATTTGTGGACCAACAACAAGCTGTAACCCAAACATCAAGAAAATATGTCAATTCTTAAAGGATCTTGCATTATATCAAAGAGCAACCTCTCTCCCCATGATTGCCTTAAGATTTTTTTCAGCCTCCAACATGTCGTTCAAACTCAAAAGTGTCTCTTTTGGTAGCGTTTTTTTATTCAATATCTCTAATTTAACGTCCATCACAAGGCAGTTTGGTTGATAAACAACTTATCGATCTAAAAGCCAGAAGTTGTAGCTCTACTGGGAACCCTTGGAGAAAAATTTACTGTTGTTTTAGCTGTTGGAAGAAACTTGTTATAAGGTCTTCATTCCTAATAACAATCTTCTTCTGCAACATAACATTTATTGTCCGAAAAATGATTCTCGTCCCCATGGAAACATAGGGAACGATTCTATGTCTTTGAACATCTCTACGTACCTTGGCTTTGAACGTAAGCGTCACTATGAGAACACCACCCACAATGAATATATACATGAGCCGCAATCTACGCTAACTATATATTTTCGTAAGAAATTACAACTCTGCGACATAATCAAATGAGATGCTTAGTCTCAAGACCTATTTTAGTTCATCTTCCAATATAAACACGAAATGATTGCCACATTGGAGAAAGGAGTTTAAACCCATAATGGATAGGTTATCTTCATTCAAATATGGGTTGAAAACCCACATCCAAATTATCTTCGAAATTTCGTTATTTTGGTTCATATGTTGGAACTCATTTTTTGACAAAACGATTTTTTCATACTTGAAGTAAATTTGAATGAGACAGCTAAATAAAATGAAATAGTTGGAAAGTATAGCTAGCTCAGCTAAGTGAGTAAAAATGCAACTCAACCAAGCTCAATGAGCAGAATGAGTACTAACCTAGTTGGGTAGACTGGTCAGCTAATACTCAAACTTAGTGAACTAAGGAGTGAAGTAGCATAGAGGTGAAATGTCACTAAGCGAAGAGCTGCAACTGTTGGCCGAATGAGCATCAATTGAAAAGGTACAACGAAAGGGTGTGTCTTTTCACCAAAAGCACATCTTTTCATGTGAGAAGGTGTCTTTACCAAATGTCACATTTTTTCACATGATGCCTCTTTGTCTCGTATAAATAGATCCTCCCTCATTTATTCTTCTCCATCCCATTTTCGACTCAACAAATATAAAACATAAAGGTTTTCGTTTTTGAACAGAAAATAAATAAAAACACAGTTTGAACAAATTCCCCTTTCCTTTTGTCTCAAGGGTATCATTTTATACTAAGTTCGATCGAGCTTCGTTTAAGTGTAAAGCTTAACGAAGATATTCACGGTTGTACCCTGTGATTCTGAATCGCAGTATGCCGTTTTACTACATGTGATTTTAAAAATTAAGGAAAGAGTTTTGACTCGAATCCGTGCCTTTTTAATTCATCAAGTTTTCTAAATCGGCTTTAACTCATTGCGGTTATTCGGTCCTTACAATCTTAATTATTAAAAACCGTTTCTCGCTATCGCTTTGAATCGGATTGGAGTTTATCGATTTTCAAGAAATTCTTTCATAAGTTTGCTTCGTTTATTGTTTCCGCAAAAACATTTTTCTAAAGACATGCAAAGAGAGAGAGATAGGACGAGTCAAAAAGGTGCAAACCTAGCACGGGTCCAAAAAGGTGCGAACCTAGGCCGGGTCCAAAAGGGTGCGGACCAAAGACGGATCCAAAAGGGTGCGAAACAAAGATAGATCCAAAAGGGTGCGAAGACGTGTTTGAAGAGTTGCTAGTGTATGCGGGCTTGAAGAGGTGCGAGATGATGCGGGCTCGAAGAAGTACGAGTCAAATACTAGCTCGAAGATGTACAAATTAAATACAGGCTCGAAGAGGTGCGAGTTATAAACCGCACTCTCAGAGAAATGATGAATAAAATGTTGCAAGGATAAGGGTTACCCCATTTAATATTGGGGGGGGGGGGGAAGCCTTGCTTACAACGAATTTTATACTAAAAATACCAAATATACAAAATATCACAACGCCTTATGAACTTTGGAAAAGTGTTGTACTGTCGATTGTATTTTCATTGGCTATGCACACAATGGTAGTGCTAATAGATTTATGGTTCATCAATCATATATCCTTGATATACATGTAAATACAATATTGGAATAACATAATGCTTCCTTCTTTGAAAACATTTTTCCTTGTAAGGAACAACAACATCCAAAAAGGACTACTGAACAAAGAGAAGCGGATTCCTCAACAAATGAGGCAAGCACTACTGGATCTTCTCCACAAGTGGAAGAAGTAGAATTTGCACCTCGACGAAGCAAAATACCGAGCTCATAAGGAAAAAAATCCTTTGTAGATGATTTCATGAAGGGGTTTCTCGCTGAGAATGAACCAATAACATACTCTCAAAACTATGTCTATACCAGACGCACCTCACTGTAAGGAAGCCATCAATAGTGAAATCAATTCAATCTTACAAAATAATACTTATGAGATAGTCAATTTACCCGAAGGGTCTAAAGCACTAGGATGTAAATGGACTTTCAAACCAAAAAGAACAGCCGATAACACCATAGAAAGGTATAAGGCTACGCTTGTAGTGCAAGGATTCCACCAAAAAGAAGGACTGGAATTTTTTGACACTTATTCTCCGGTAACGCATATCACATCCATTCGAACCTTGGTTGCTATCGCGACTTTACGGGGCCTCGAAATTCATCAAATGGATGTAAACACAGTGTTCTTTAATGGAGATTTAGAAGAAGAAATGTATCTGAAACAACCTGAAGGTTTTGTCATACGTTGACAAGAGCAAAAATTCAGTAGACTTGTTAAGTCATTATATGGACTCAAGCGAGCTCAAAAACAATGGCATGAAAAATTAGACAATTTAATGATGTCATATGGGTTTACTATATACGAATGTGATAAATGCATATACATAAAAAGTACTCCACATGGACATGTTTTGTTGAGTTTATATGTTGATGACATGCTTATTTTTTGAAGTAATAAAGACATGGTTAATCAAACAAAGAGTCTTCATAGTCAAGTTTTCGACATGGGTTTAGCAGACGTTATTCTAAGGATTGAATAAGCTCGGATAGTCGGGAGTCTAATGTACTCAAGAAATTGTACTAGACCCGAGCTAGTGCATGCAGTCAATGTACTAAGTTGCTACACTAGTAATCCATGATATAAACATTGGGAAGCTATAAATAGAGAATTAGATTACCTACATTATACTAAAAAATACGAATTACACTATGGTAAAGAACTAGGATTTTTGGAAGGATACAGTGATGCAAACTGGATAGTAGACTCCAAAAAAACAAAATCCATGATAGGATATATCTTTACCTTAGCTGATGCCGCAATATCCTGGAGATCTTCCAAACAAAATGTCATAGCCACATTAACCATTGAATCATTATTTATAGGTCTCAATAAAGCTTCTCAAGAAGCATAATGACTTCAAAATTTCTTAGAAGATATTCCCATGTGGGAAAAACCAGTGCCAGCATTACGTGTACAATGTGATAGTCAATCGGCTATCTCTCGGGCACAAAATATGTTTTGTTATGGAAAATATTGTCACGTAAGACGACAACATAAGACCATCATAAACTTGATCTCTACAGGAGTACACACGATAGCGTTTATTAAATATGCTGACAACCTATGTGATTCTTTCACTAGAGGTTTGAAAAGAGATCAAGTAGAAACACCATCAAAAGGAATGGGTTTAAAAGCCTATGAAAAAGATGAAGTTTGATGGTAATCCTACCTAACTGACTTGAGATCCCAATAAATAGGCAAGGCAACACCAACTTCAAACTAAATATGAGTAAACACTTTGAGACTAGTTTCTCTACCCGGATCCCAACTTCAATAAGTTTAATGATCAAAAAGTGTAATCATGTTAGTGAAAAGGTTAAGCATGTATCTTTTAATGTTTTGATAACTTTATGAGATGAGTATCAGATGATACTTTTGCAAAAGTTAATGGCATGTCAGCTATATGAGTGTGAATAAGGCCAATTATGGGAGATAGAAGAAAATGTTATATCTCCAAGTTCACTTATGATACCAGGTATGTTCAGGGCTGTAATGTACACAATATAGAACTTAATTATGCGAGAAAGTGAAATTGTGTTATACATGTTGTCTAGGTTTAGTCAAAATTTGGGGGTAGCTCAGCCAAGCTCAATGAGTTTTATAAGTACTAACCTAGCCGGGTGGACTGGTCAGCTAACACTCAAGATTAGTGAACTAAGGAGTGAAATAGCTTACATGTGAAAGGTCACCAAGTGAATAGTTGAAACCGTTGGCAGAAATAGCACCAATTGAAAAGGTGCAACGAAGGGGTGTGTCTTTTCAACTATGGTCACATATTTTCATGTGAAAAAGTGCCTTGGCCAAAGGTCACATCCTTTCACATGATTTCTCTACGTATCCTACAAATAGAGTCTCCCTCATTCATTCTTCTCCATCCCATTTTCGACTCAACAAACAGAAAACATAAAGGTTTTCATTTATGAACGGAAAATAAAAAATACAATTTCAACAAATTCCCCTTTCTTTTTGTCTCGAGAGTATATTTTGATGCTAAGTTCTATTAGGATTTTCTTAAGAGTAAAGCTTAAAGAAGATATCCACGATTGTATCATGAAGATCTGAAACGAAAGGATCAAGACTTAAGTGTTGGAAAAGTGATATATTGTGTTTTTGATGCATTTTTACTCTTGATTTACATTCATTTTAATTAGATTCACTTAAACTAAGAAATATATAGGTTGAATTTGCATATCATTTCATGTTTCAGGTATTGAAGGTGAATAAAATAAAAAGAGAAATCAATCAGATGCAAAAGAGCCAAAAAGGAGACTTAATAGGAATCGAAATAACAAGTTTTAAAGATCAAGTGATTTGGGGATTTTACAATGGAAATTTTATCATGATATCTTGAATAATATTGTAGTCATGCATTCAATATTTCCAACAAGCCAAAAATCATCTTAAACGCCCCAGAAAATGAACTAGAAAAGTTGTGATCCGCTAGATTGGAAGCTCGAAACCGTCCACCCCAAAGATGCATCTCTTACACAATCTTCCATTGCGAATTAGGAGAAGAATCTTTCATAAACATTGTAGTCCTTTGAGTCTGATTTTGAAAGAGCTATTTCATAACACCATAGCTTCAATGTTGAGAGAGTTATGGACCCCAAACCAAAGGTGTGTTTAGCGGCATTCGGAACAAAAGCATGTAGTGGGATGGTGTACTGGTTTGTGCATAACGTTCCTCAAAAAATTAAAAAATCAGGGTCCTAAACCGGGTTGATGTACCAGCTTGTGCAAACTAGTATGAGGCAAAAAGTCAACATTTAAAACTCATTTTTCCAGGCCTTTATCCAATTTCCATTGAGTTAACTCATGTGTTTTGGGTTAACCCAATGCCCTTTTTAGGAGACTATAAATATGTTTTAGACTTAATTTTGTAGAGGGGATTCATTCAACTTTCATTCTTTTCTTTGATTCAACTTTTCTTTAGCCACATTTTTTTCTCTAGTTTATTTCAAGCTTTTCTTATTCTTTGTTTTCCAAGATCAAAGAGATCTTCTTTGGAGATTTTTCTTTGATCTTGGAGGAACTTGTATTACATCTACGTTTAATATATGTATCTTTCTTCTTCTTTGTGTTCTTGCATGTTAGGACTTAGTTTTGGTTATTGTATTTGTGCTAGATAAGATTTGTATTGAGGTTGATTCATGATGATATATGGTTGTTAATGTTTGAATTTTCATTCATTAGGTGTTCTTAATGCTAAATTTGACTTGATCATTCTGGAACCAACTTTTGAATGCTAATTGAGGCCTAACCAAGATATTGTGTTTGTTAGTTTAGTGGTTTATCATGGATTAGATCTCAATGCTTCTTTATTAAGTATTTATCCAAGATATTGATTTAGTTTCATGATTAGGAAATGAATTAGTGTCACGAAAGTGAATTAATATTTATTTGGAAATCTTAGACCAAGGATTAACATTGATTGATTGTTTATTCATTGTTAACAATATCTCTTGATAGTAAGATTCATGATCTAATGCTTTTATCTTATCTTATTCTTCGTTTCTTATTTATTCATTTCGTTTCTTAGATTAAATATACATAAAAAATCATTGGCTCTTGATTAGTTTTGTTCTCATATCTTTAGTGTTGCAAACTTTGGTCCTCGTGGATCCGATTAAACCATTCTATTCTACAAACAATTTTGCGTCGTTGCCGGGGAATAAATGATTGTCGTTAGAGTTATGAATTGAATTGAGAATAGAGCCCAATTTTTCTTCTTTTTGTTGCTAATTTCTTTAACTTATCCTTGTGATCTTGAATTTCTAGGTGTGCAACTAGGTGTGAAGGAAACATTCAAGGAAAATGAGATAAAATGATCAACCATCAACGTAGCGATGTTAAACGCGCCCTTTTAGACTCCTCCAAGAACCGTCAAACTAATGACGTAAAAAGAACTCACTTGGGAGGAAGTCCCATGTCTATCCTTTATTTTATCGTTTGCTTTAGTTTGTTTTTAGCTTTCTTTAGAATTATTTTTTATTTTGGGTATCCTGTCTCGTGGAAACGATGATTGTTGAAAAGAACCAAGTTGATTTTGCTTTAAGGGTGGAGAGATACAAGATAATACATCTTAAAATTGCTCAGTTTGTTCAATTGATCTTCCCGACAACCACTATTGAGGTACCCTTCAATACCCTTGTACATACTTGCATTTAAGTTTTTGTTTCTTTCTCTAATTTCTTTTTCACATAAGGGACCGTGTGAACTGAGTTTCGGGGAGGGAACATATCTAACTTAGTTTCGATTTTTTAGTCTTATCATGTATTTGCATTGTGAATAGTTAAGGTTTACAAAAATCAATAAAAATCGATAGGTTTTTGAAAACCTTCAACAAGATTGCATTTAGTTTTATTCAAGGTTGAATTTTGCATAGGGAACAATGATTGGATGGCCTTAATAATCTTTGGTGTTTTTATAGAATTTCAGCACCCTAGTTAATAGTATAATGATGCTTGAACCATTTTTTGAGTTTGAAAAATCCATGCTCGAAATTGACCGTTTTATGCTTCATAATGTTTGTTGAATCTTGCTTGAATTAAAAACCAATATCATGAACATTTGGACTTAAATGAATTTAATTGTCTTGCTTATGGATTTGAAATGCTTAACCATGGTAAAACACTTGAAATTTGGTTTATCTTTGCCTAATTTGATCACTCTTGTTAATCCAAATGGTCATTTTCATTTTTAAGATGGTTATAACACTTTTGATCACCCAATGCCTTTCTTTAAAAGCCCCCATTACTCTTTATTGTGATGAATTTTTCAGAAAATGCATACATGGGCAAAACCTCTTGTAAAGAATTCAACGACAAGCAAATAGACTCATAGAGTAAGCCTCATTTAAGGGTTAACATTATTAGGTGGGTGAATGCTTAGATTAGCAAATTGGTTTTGGGAATCGTTTTTAAATATGTGGTTGTGTTCAAGGGTATTTAAAATAAGTCTAAATGAAAAGAAAAAAGCTCTAGGAGTGCCAAATTAATAAAACGTTTTAGAAGAAAAGTTGATGAATGAAAACTCTAATCCTCCCTAGAAAGTGTAAAAGTTTGAAAAGAAAAAGAAAATGAAAAGTTTGCATTTAAATGGGAAAAAGAAGTCTAAGTTCTTAAGAGAAGAAAGTTAATGAAAGGGAAAGGTTTCTACTAGTTTGGAAATAAAAAGAAAAAGGCTAATTTTTTTGTTTCAAGAAGTTTGAAAAGAAATGAAGATTTATTGGTTTAAGATTCTAAGTATAGAAGAATGTGGATCATGGGATATAATAGAAACATAAAAGGATTTGGATAGAGCATTAGATGAGGTGAAATTCTTGTATGCATCAATTGTTTGACTCTATCTTGATTTTTCCTAATGTTTTGAATTACTCTTTTGAGAGAAACAACATTAAAATGTGTGAAACTACTTCAAACGTCTAAAAAGCTCTAAAATCGAACCAAATGGATTGGGTTTCTCTTCCATGAGAAAGACCATACTTAAATTTTAAATGAATGTAGGGGACTGGTGAGTATGATGGTTTGAAGATACACCACTTTGATAGCTAAGGTTGGTTCTTGTGATGAGTATGTAGAAGTACATTGAATTATTGTGATTTTATGCATCATTTTACTAGTCTTTAGGATGTTACACTTGAAGCCTTACAATCAAGTTTTGGTTATGAGTTCCCATTTTTAAACCTCTTATTCTTACTTACCTTTGTTCCTTGTTTGAGGGCAAGCAAAAGATAAGTTTGGGAGAGTTGATATATTGTGTTTTGATGCATTTTGACTCTTGTTTCACATTCATTTTAAGTAGGTTCACTTGAATTGAGGAATATATCTTGCATTTGCATTTGCATATCATTTCATGTTTCTGGTATAGAAGGTGAATAAAATTAAAAGAGAGATCAATTGGATGCAAAAGCGCCAAAAAGGGAAATTAATAGGGATCAAAACAACAATCCTTAAAGATCAAGCGATTTGAGGATTTTACAATGAAAATTTCATCATGACATCTTGAAAAATATTGTAGCCATGAATTCAATATTTACAATAAGCCTAGAACTACCCAAGACGCCCTAGGGAATTGCAAGATATGAACTGAAAAATTTTTGATCCGCTAGATTTGAAGTTCCAAACCGTCCACCCCAAAGATTAATCTTTTACACCATCTTCCATTGTGAATTAGGAGAAGAATCTTGCATCAAAATTGTAGTCCTTTGAGTCAGCTTTACAAAATAGCTATTGCATAACACAACAACTTTAAAGGTGAGAGACTTAGGGACCCCAAACTGAAGATGAGTCTAGCAGCATTCGAAACAAGAGCTTGTACTAGGATGTTGTACCGGTTTGTGGAAACCGTTCCTTAAAAATGTACCGGTTTGATGTACCGGTTTGTAAAAACCGGTTTGGTGTACCAGTTTGTAAAAACCGGTATGGGGCAAAAATTCAACATTTCAAAATCATTTTTACATGTTTCTCAGAAATTTCAACTGTGCGACATAATCAAATGAGATGCTTAGTCTCAAGACCTATTTTAGTTCAACTTCTAATATAAACACGAAATGATTGCCACTTTGGAGAAAGGAGTTTAAACCTATAATGGATAGGTTATCTTCATTGAAATATGGGTTGAAAACCCACATCTAAATTATCTTCGAAATTTCGTTATTTGGGTGCAAATGTTGGAACTCATTTTTTGACAAAACGGTTTTGTCAGACTTGAAGTAAATTTGAATGAGAAATTAGACAGCTAAATAAGGTGATCTAGCTGGAAAAAATAGCTAGCTCAGCTAGGTGAGTAAAAAGGAAACTCAACCAAGCTCAATGAGCTGAATGAGTACGAACCTTGCTGGGTGGACTAGTCAACTAATACTCAAGCTTAGTGAACTAAGGAGTGAAGTAGCATAGAGGTGAAATGTCACTAAGCGAAGAGCTGAAACTGTTGGCCGAATGAGCATCAATTGATAAGGTGCAACGAAAGGGTGTGTCTTTTCACCAAAGGCACATCTTTTCATGTGAGAAGGTGTCTTTACCAAATGTCACATCTTTTCACATGATGCCTCTTTTCTCGTATAAATAGATCCTCCCTCATTTATTCTTCTCCATCCCATTTTTGACTCAACAAATATAAAATATAAAGCTTTTCGATTTTAAACAGATTATAAATAAAAACACAGTTTGAACGAATTCCCCTTTTTTTTTGTCTCGAGGGTATCATTTTATACTAAGTTCGATCAAGCTTCGTTTAAGAGTAAAGCTTAACGAAGATATTCATGGTTATAACTTTTGATTATGAATCGATGTATGCCATCTTACTACAGGTGATTTTAAGAATTAAGGAAAGAATTTTGACTCGAATCCGTGCTTTTCTTAATTCATAAACTTTTCTAAAACGGCTTTAACTCAGTCCAGTTATTCAGTCCCTACAATCTTAATTATTAAAAACAATTTCTGGCTATCGCTTTGAGTCGGATTGGAGTTTATCGATTTTCTAGAAAAGCTTTCATAAGTTCACTATTCGTTTATTGTTTCCGCAAAAACATTTTTCTAAAGACATGCAAAGAGAGAGAGAGATAGGAAGGGTCAAAAAGGTACAAACTAGGATGGGTCCAAAAAGGTGCAAACCTAGGACGGGTCCAAAAAGGTGCGAACATAGGCCGGGTCCAAAAGGGTGCGAACCAAAGAAGGATCCAAAAGGGTGCGAAACAAAGATGGATCCAAAAGGGTGCGAAAACGTGTTTGAAGAGTTCCTAGTGTATGCAGGCTAAAAGATGGATCCAAAAGGGTGTGAAGACGTGTTTGAAGAGTTGCTAGTGTATGCGGGCTCAAAGAGGTGCAAGATGATGCAGGCTCAAAGAAGTGTGAGTCAAATACTGGGTCGAAGATGTACAAATTGAATACATGCTCGAAGATGTGCGACTTAGAAACTGCACTCTCAGAGAAATGTGAATGAAATCTTGAGGGTTACCCCATTTAATATGGGGGGGGGGGGAAGCCTTGCTTAATACGAATTTTATACTCAACAAAATACCAAATAAGCAAAATAGTAGAACGCTTTATGAACTTTGCAAAGGTGTTGTACCGTCGATTGTATTTTCATTGGTTATGCACACAATGGCAGTGCTTATAGATTTATGGTTCATTAATCATATATCCCTGATATACATGTAAATACAATTATGGAATCACATAATTCTTCTTTCTTTGAAAAGATTTTTCCTTATAAGGAACAACAACATCCAAAAAGGACTACTGAACAAAGAGAAGCGGATTCCCCAATAAATGAGGCAAGCACTACTGGATCTTCTCCACAAGTGGAAGAAGTAGAATTTGCACCTCGACGAAGCAAAATATCGAGCTCATAAGGAAAAAATCCTTTGTAGATGATTTCATGAAGGGGTTTCTCGCTGAGAATGAACCGAGAACATACTCTCAAAACTATGTCTATACTAGACGCACCTCACTGTAAGGAAGCCATCAATAGTGAAATAAATTCAATCTTACAAAATAATACTTATGAGATAGTCGATTTACCCGAAGGGTCTAAAGCACTAGGATGTAAATGGACCTTCAAACCAAAAAGAACAACCGATAACACCATAGAGAGGTATAAGGCTAGGCTTGTAGTGCAAGGATTCCACCAAAAAGAAGGATTGGATTTTTTTTGACACTTATTCTCTGGTAATGCATATCACATCCATTCGAACCTTGGTTGCTATCGCGACTTTACAGGGCCTCAAAATTTATCAAATGGATGTAAAAACAGTGTTCTTTAATGAAGATTTAGAAGAGGAAATGTATTTAAAACAACCTGAAGGTTTTGTCATACGTTGCAAGAGCACAAATTCTGTAGACTCGTTAAGTCATTATATGGACTCAAGCAAGCTCCAAAACAATGGCATGAAAAATTTGACAATTTAATGATGTCATATGGGTTTACTATATACGAATGTGATAAATGCATATACATAAAAATTACTCCACATGGATATGTTTTGTTGGGTTTATATGTTGATAACATGCTTATTTTTTAAAAATAATAAAGACATGGTTAATCAAAAAAAGAGTCTTCATAGTCGAAATTTCGACATGGGTTTAGCAGACGTTATTGTAAGGATTAAAATCCATAGAAATGACAAATGCCTCATTTTATCACAATCGCATTATCCTCAAAAGATACTTGATAGATTCAAAGAATATTTCAAGTAAAAATGCAAAAAACTCGAGTCGACCTTCTTATTAACTTGACTAAGAACTCAGGAACCACGTTCAGACAAGTAGAATAAGCTCGGATAGTCGGGAGTCTAATGTACTTAAGAAATTGCACTAGACCTGAGCTAGTGCATGAAGTCAATGTACTAAGTTGCTACACTAGTAACCCAGGATATAAACATTGGGAAGCTATAACTAGATAATTAGATTACCTACATTATACTAAAAAATAAGAATTACACTATGGTGAAGAACTAGGAGTTCTGGAAGGATACAATGATGCAAATTGGATAGTAGACTCCAAAAACACAAAATCCATGAAAGGATATATCTTTACCTTAGCTGGTGCCGCATTTCCTAGAAATCTTCCAAATAAAATGTCATAGCCACGTCAACCATGGAATCAGAGTTTATAGCTCTCAATAAAGCTGCTCAAGAAGCATAACGACTTACAAATTTCTTAGAAGATATTCCCATGTGGGAAAAACCAGCCATCATTACAAGTACACTGTGATAGTTAATCGGCCATCTCTCGGGCACAAAATACGTTTTGTTATGGAAAATATCGTCACGTAAGATGACGATATAAGACCATCATAAACTTGATCTCTACAGGAGTACTCACGATAGCATTTATTAAATATGCTGACAAGCTAGATGATTCTTTCACTAAAGGTTTGAAAAGAGATCAAGTAGAAACATCATCAAAAGAAATGGATTTAGAAGCCTATGAAAATGATTAATTTCATGGTAACCCTACCTAACTGATTTGAGTTCCCAATAAATAGGCAAGGCAACACCAACTTCAAACTAAATCTAAGCAAACACTTTGAGACTAGTTTCTCTACCCAGCTCCCAACTTCAATAAGTTTGATGATGAAACAGTGTAATCCTATTAGTGAAAAGGTTAAGCATGTAGGTTTTAATGATTCGATAACTTTATGAGATGAGTATCACATGATACTTTTGCAAAAGTTAATGGCAGATCAGCTAAATGAGTGTGAATAAGGCCGATTATAGGAGAGAGAAGGAAATACTATATCTACAAGTTCACGCATGATACCAGGTATGTTTAGGGCTGAAACGTACACAATATAGAACTTACTTCTCTGAGAAAGTGAAATTGTGTTATACATGTTGTCTAGCTTTATTCAAAATTTGGGAACAGCTCAACCAAGCTCAATGTGTTTTATGAATACTAACCTAGCTGGGTGGACTGGTCAGCTAATACTCAAGATTAGTGAACTAATGAGTGAAATAGCATACAGGTGAAAGGTCACCAAGCAAATAGTTGCAACTATTGGCAGAATTGACACCACTTGAAAAGGTGCGACGAAGGGGTGTTTTTTCACCTAAGGTCACATATTTTCATGTGAAAAAGTGCCTTGGCCAAAGGTCACATCCTTTCACATGATGTCTCTTCTTCTCTTATAAATAGAGTCTCCCTCATTCATTCTTCTCCATCCCATTTTCGACTCAACAAACAAAAAACATAAAGATTTTCAGTTATGAACAGAAAAAAAAAAAATACAATTTCAACAAATTCCCCTTTCTTTTTGTCTTGAGAGTATATTTTGATGCTAAGTTCGATTAGGCTTTGCTTTAGAGTAAATCTTAAAGAAGATATCCGCGATTGTATCCTGAAGATCTCAAACGAAAGGATCAAGACTCAAATTTTGTAGAAGTGATATATTATGTTTTTGATGCATTTTTACTCTTGTTACACATTCATTTTAATTAGATTCACTTAAATTAAGGAATATATGGGTTGCATTTTCATATCATTTCATGTTTCAGGTATTGAAGGTGAATAAAATAAAAAGAGAAATCAATCGGATGCAAAAGAGCCAAAAAAGAGACTTAATAGGGATCAAAACAATAAGTTTTTAAAATCAAGTGATTTCGGGATTTTACAATGGAAATTTCATCATGATATCTTGAATAATATTGTAGTCATGCATTCAATATTTCCAACAAGCCAAAAATCACCTTAAACGCCCTAGCAAATTGCAAGATATGAACTGAAAAAGTTATGATCCGCTAGATTGGAAGCTCCAAACCGTCCACCCCAAAGATGCATCTCTTACACCATCTTCCATTGCGAATTAGGAGAAGACTCTTTTATAAACATTGTAGTACTTTGAGTCAGATTTTGAAAGAGCTATTTCATAACACCATAGCTTCAAAGGTGAGAGAGTTATGGACCCCAAACCAAAGGTGTGTTTAGCGGCGTACGGAACAAAAGCTTGTAGTGGGATGGTGTACCGATTTGTGCATAACGTTCCTCAAAAAGCTATAAAACCAGGGACCGAAACCGGGTTGATATACCAGCTTGTGCAAACTGGTATGAGGCAAAATGTCAACATTTAAAACTCATTTTCCATGTTTTTATCCAATTTCCATTGAGTTAACTCTTGTGTTTTCGGTTAACCCAATGCCCTTTTTAGGAGACTATAAATATGTTTTAGACCTAATTTTGCAGAGGGGATTCATTTAACTTTCATTCTTATCTTTTATTCAACTTTTGTTTAGCCACATTTTTTCTCTAGTTTATTTCAAGCTTTTCTTATTCTTTGTTCTTCAAGATCAAAGAGATCTTCTTTGGAGATTTTTCTTTGATCTTGGAGGAACTTGTATTACATCTACGTTTAATATATGCATCTTTCTTCTTCTTTGTGTTTTTGCATGTTAGGACTTAGTTTTGGTTATTGTATCTATGCTAGATAAGATTTGTATTGAGGTTGATTAATGATGATTTATAGTTGTTAATGTTTGAATTTTCATTCATTAATGCTAAATTTGATTTGATCATTCTTGAACCAACTTTTGAATGCTCAATGAGGCCTAACCAAGAAAAAACTCTAGGAGTGCCAAATTAATAAAACAGTTTAGAAGAAAAGTTGATCAATGAAAACTCTAATTCTCCGTAGAAAGTGTAAAAAATTGAAAAGAAAAAGAAAATGAGAAGTTTGCATCTCAATGGGAAAAGGAAGACTAAGTGCTTAAGAGAAGAAAGTTAATGAAAGGGAAAGGTTTCTACTAGTTTGGAAATAAAAAGAAAAAGGCTATTTTTTGTTTCAAGAAGTTTGAAAAGAAATGAAGATTTAGTGGTTTGAGATTCTAAGTATAGAAGAATGTGGATCATGGGATATAATAGAAACATAAAAGGATTTGGGTAGAGCATTAGATGAGGTGAAAATCTTGTATGCATCAATTGTTTGACTCTATCTTGATTTTGCCTAATGTTTTGCAGTACTCTTTTGAGAGAAACAACTTTAAAATGTGTGAAACTACTTCAAACATCTAAAAAGCACTAAAATCAAACCAAATGGATTGGGTTTCTCTTCCATGAGAAAGACCGCACTTAAATTTTAAATAAATGTAGGGGATTGGTGAGTATGATAGTTTGAAGATACTCCACTTTCATAGCTAAGGTTGGTTCTTGTGATGAGTATGTACATAATTTTACTAGTCTTTAGGATGTTACACTTGAAGCCTTACAATCAAGTTTTGGTTATGAGTTCGCATTTTTAAACCTCTTATTCTTACTTACCTTTGTTCCTTGTTTGAAGAAAAGCAAAAGATAAGTTTGGGGGAGTTGATATATTGTGTTTTGATGCATTTTGACTCTTGTTTCACATTCATTTTAAGTAGTTTCACTTGAATTGAGGAATATAGCTTACATTTGCATATCATTTCATGTTTCCGGTATAGAAGGTGAATAAAATTAAAAGAGAGATCAATTGGATGCAAAAACGCCAAAAAGAAGAATTAATAGGGATCAAAACAACAAGCCTTAAAGATCAAGCGATTTGGGGATTTTACCATGAAAATTTCATCATGACATTTTGAAGAATATTGTAGCCATGCATTCAATATTTCCAATAAGCCTAAAACTACCTAAAACGCCCTAGGGAATTGCAAGATATGAACTGGAAAATTTTTCATCCGCTAGATTCAAAGCTCCAAACCGTCCACCACACCATCTTCCATTGTGAATTAGGAGAAGACTCTTGCATCAAAATTGTAGTCCTTTGAGTCAGCTTTAAAAAATAGCTATTGCATAACACAATAGCTTTAAAGGTGATAGGCTTAGGGATCCCAAACTGAAGATAAGTCTACCAGCATCAGAACAAGAGCTTGTAGTGGGATGTTGTACCAGTTTGTGCACACCGTTCCTCAAAAAATGTACCGGTTTGGTGTATTGGTTTGTAAAAACCGGTATGGGGCAAAAACTCAACATTTCAAACTCATTTTCCATGTTTTTACCCAATTTCAAATGGGATAACCCATATATATTGGGTTAACCCAATGCTAGTTTTAGGAGATTATAAATATGTTTTAGACCACATTTTGTAGAGGGGATTCATTTGACTTTCATTTTTATCTTCGATTCCTCTTTTGTTTAGCCACTATTTCTTTTTTAGTTTATTTCAAGCTTTTCTTATTATTTATTCTCCAAGATCAAAGAGATATCCTTTGGAGATTTCTCGTTGAACTTGGAAGAACTTGTATTACATCTACAATTAATATATGCATCTTTCTTCTTCTTTGTGTTCTTGCATGTTAGGACAGTTTTGGTTATTGGATCTAGGCTATATAGGATTTGTATTGAGGTTGATTGATGATGATTTATGGTTGTTAATGTTTGAATCTTCATTCATTATTTATTCTTAATGCTAACTTTGACTTAATCACTCAAGTTTTGATCATAAGATGAATTGTGCTTGTAAGGTGTGCGATAAAATTCCTGAATCAACTTTTGAATACTAAATGAGGCCTAACCAAGAGATTGTGTTAGTTAGTTTAGTGGTTTATCATTGATTAGATCTCAATGCTTCTTGATTGTGTAACTATCCAAGAGATTATTTTAGTTGCATGATTAGCAAAGGGATTAGTGCCACGAGAGTTGATTAGTCATTATTTAGAAATCTTAGACCAAGGATTAACAATTATTGATTGTTTCATTGTTGGTTGATTGTTAATCACATCTCTTGATAGTAAGATCCATAATCCAATGCTTTTATCTTATTTTCTTCTTGGTTTCTTATTTATTCATTTTGTTTCTTAGATTAAATATACATAAAACTCATTGGCTCTAGATTAGTTTGGTCCTCATATCTTTAGTATTGCAAACCTTAGTCCTTGAAGATTCTATTAAACTCTTCTATTCTACAAACGATTAGTAGAGGATTGGTAAAATTTTGCTTATCAAGAAGATCCATGCGCCAAGTGAAACCATTGGAAGGTGATCATGCGTGATGGATCACCAAAAAGACAATCAGTCTTTTGAGTAAATACACTTTGAATTGATAAAAGACTCGAATAGAAGTGGTAAAAACACCTAAAAACTAAGTATATAACCTATATATAATATGATCTCCAACAACATCATGGCAATAAAATTTGGCATGGCTAAATCCTATGACATAATAAAGCGGAGCTATTTGGATTCCTTGTTAAAGGCGATGGGTTTTCAGGATCAATGGATTATATTTTCGGTGATAATAATGGAAAAGTGCAAAATATGATGAACCTTTACTACCCTTCCTTTTTATCTTGTGCACAAAAGGCCTTTCTTTTCTTCTTAGGATAACAGATTAAGAAGGGAATCTCAATTTTTAGCAAATTTCCCTCATAGTTCTTCCACTATTCAACTATTATTTGCAGACGATGATCTATTGTTATGCACAACATCAAACCACAAGCATATCTTTGAATGATATCCTCCATTGTTATGGTACCAAATTGTCAATGTGCTTAAGTTTTCAATAACTTTTGGCCCAAAGGTTGATGAATCAGTCAAAAGATGGATTAAACTTACTATGGGAAACATCAATGAAGGTGGGACTAACAAATATTTAGGTCTACCTAAAACATTTAGCAGATCAAATATCCAAATTTTTCCTTTTTGAAGGAGATATTGCATAAAATGCTTTCAGGCGGGTTTGATAGAATTTTTTCTCATGGTGGAAAGGAGATTCTAATTAAATTTATAGCCTTAAGCATGTCAATGTATGCCATGTCATGCTTCCTCTTGCCAAAAGCTACCTACAAAAAAACTTTACCTTGGTCATTGCAAGGTTTGATGGAATGCAAAGAAGCATAAATGAAAAGTTTATTAGAGTAACTGGAAAAATATAGTGTTAGCTTCAAAGATTTGGAATATCTCAATCATGCCATGTTGGCCAAATATTCCTCGAAAATATCCAATCTCTGCAAAGTTTATGTGCCAAAGTTCTTAGAAGTAGATATTTTAGAAAGAAGGTCTTTTTGTAAGAAAGCATGGGATCCAAACCTTCTTTTGGTTGAAGAATTATCATGTATCGCATGAACCTTAAGGGTTTAAGACTTATGGTATGTGATGGTTCATCCGTTGATGTTTTGTTTGATAAATGGTTGTTTGGTGGTGTATGTCATGTTTCCATTATAAGAACCATTTAATGGATTTAGACCTTAGAGTGAAAGAAATTGTGGTCAATTATTCCAATTGATAAGATATGAATTAATTACAAGATCTCTTCTTTCCAAAAGATAATAAAAGCATCCAAGAATTAAGCTTGTGAAAAAATCTCAGGATTTTTTGGCTTGGGAAATCAACAAAAGTGGGGCCTATTTAGTAACATCTTGCTATTGTCAAACATTCCAGACTAAGCACTATGATTTGATTCAACAAGAAGCCTCCCTGCCATCAGTTAATGATCTAAAGATAAAAATTTGGACAATCCAAACATCTAGTAAGATCAAGACTTCCTTTAGAGGTCAATCTCTAGTGCATTATCGAGAGATGAAAGCTTGGATTGTCGGGGGTTCCCAATTGATGGCGTGTGCCAAACTTGCGGAATAGGTGAAAGACTTGGCCAGAGCTGGATTGTCCTGAATCGGCTGGCTGGCCGAGTATTCTGGCCTAGTAAAAGACTTGGCATGAACTAGATTGTCTTGACTAGGCCGGCTGGCTGAGTAGCCTGGCCGACTAGAAGACTAGGCCTGAGCTGGATTGTCTTGACTTGGCTTGGTGGCTGAGTGTGTTGTCCGAAATGATTCCTGTCTTTTCATGGTTAAGTGATTGACTCGGCCTATGGCCGAGTGGCCTTGACCAAGTCAACACCTCCCCATCTTCATCTTATCTTTGGAGTCCAAAAGCTTCCAATGTATCTGAATTAACTCCAAAATTCAACATGTACATAATATTTATGAAAAATTATCCTAAAAATGCAAAGTGGCTAATAAAGACTATGAATGCAACGCATTGATGACAAAACAAATGAAAAATAATGATAAATGCATACTTAAACATTTAACATATCGAGATATCACTCACTCCCCTCCCCTATTATTTGCTATTCTCCCTCAAGGCTTTTACAACCTTCTTTCGCCTTATAAGTCTCTAATTCTATCTTGTCTGAAACATATGATGAAAGTGTTTCCCTGGATCATATTGTTTATGTGGAAAGCAAAGAATTACGGACTTAAGCTTTGGATTGAAAAGGTTCTCGACTCTAGAGGTCATCACTAAAGCTATTGCAGAATCCAAGCATTAGTTCGATGCTCAAACTACGACCCTTATCTTTGTTGAGGTCTCCTCTGCTAGTCCTTGGAAGCGTCATCCCTATGAAGCTTGGCAGACCCCTATTCTCCTAGATTAAAGTGCAATATTGGGCTTGCTTGGTGTAGAAGTTCCAATATAATGGAGTTGTGTTGGTCGTATGTGAATACCGTGACTATTGAGGATAAATTAATCCATCTCAAACTATCCATCCTGTGTATGAATTCTGCTTGAGAAATACAACACACAAACATGATAAATTATCCATCTTTCCACTCAGTAGTAAATTCAGGGTTTTAAAGAAGGCAAAGTTCAAGGGTAGGGATTCTACTTTGGTTAACAAGAGTGGTAAAAGGTAGAAGATAACCCAAATATGTATATACTATCCATGAGTTCATATTCAACACAAAAACATGATAATTACACATTCAAATTTTAAGTCCTAATAGATAGGAGCAAACTTCAAATCACAACATGCTTCAAGAGCTAAATAATCATGTAAGTTCACATTCCAAGAAATGTGCAGTTTTACTTCAGACAATTTCAGGATGCATTGGACAACTAATAACCGGGGCACTAACATTTTCTGAGAAAACATCATGCTTACAAGGTCATCATCTTCCTAGTTACCTATGCATATGCAACTACATGAAATTTCAACATCCTATATGCAACTACATGAAATGCAACTATAGTGACACTCTGTTTTTGAAGGATGATTTTCGAAAAAATTTCAAATTTTTATGGTTTTACATGCTAATAGATGCTATGTATGCTATGAAAAGATGGAGACAAAAGAACAAACAAGGAAATTTTCATTAGATAGTAGTCCCCTGAATCCTCCCCCAAACCTGAACTACACAGTCTCTATGTAAACCAAGTTCGAAGGTTCATTCAAGAGGGCAGTAAGCAACAAGGATAGAAAGCACACTTTAAGAAAACAAGAAGCATAGACACATGCAAACGAACCGGATTATACAATGGTTAGGTTGACGGAGATGGACCTTAGTTACCCCCAATTTGGGAGTTTGATGAATCCTCGTCCAAGGAGAGGTTTGAAAGGTTGTCTGAGCATGATTCCAGGTTTGTCATTGCGGCAACAATTTCCCTTATGTTCGAGGTGTCGTGTTTGAAAGGCAAATTCTCGTATCTTTTGAAAGTGGTGCACCTGTTGTTCGGGAGTAGGACGATTGCTTTTGTATCGTCCCATGCTCTAAACTGATAGCAGAATTGAGCGTTTACACTCCCCATTATATATTGAATATCCCCGAGGTAGTTGATATCCATCAGCCTTGGTCTCCAAACATTTCTTCCAAAAGGCGCCTGAACAAGTTGCACGATGGGTGTTATCCATCCTCCAATTCGTATTTGAGGCGTCGTCCCCTCTCTTGTAATCCATTTAAGGTCCTTGAATTTTAGCAACTGATGCAGGAATATCTTTAAAGGGCATGACTTTTCCTTAAAGACATTGTAGAATAGATCCTGGGTCTGCAGAGTGTTGTAGATATGTCGCTCAATGCCCAGATGCAAGAAGTCCATTTCTTCTGCTAAGACAGTGCTGGTATCTCATCTAGAGAAAAACGAATTTGCTAGGATTTGTTGTACATATCTTACCGATGGGTGGCATATGCATGAATTCTTGGTTCGTCCTGCCTTGAAGTCCTTGGAATCTATCACATCCCAAATGATTTGGATCTCGTCTGGAACACTTTCAAACACATCGGGCTGAAACCTCTGGCACTTGAAACCATATATGTTCTCCAATTTTCTGAAGGTAAACTTTTCTGTCCTTCCACGCAAATCCTGGAAGCTTATAAACCCTCCCCTATTCTCATCACCTTGCGTTCCCTCGGAATAGAACACTTCCAAAGAAGCTAGGAACATGCATGTTGGTTTTTGGTGAGCCTCGAACTCTATTGTGAGTATACTTGATATCTCCATATCCTTTAATATAGCTTTTACTTGTTCAAGGATGCCTAGGGTTCCTAAAGTTTTTGCATCAGGGAATGTTGATTCCGTAAATTCCATTTACATCAGTGCTTTATAGATGTCTTCCACTGAAAGTCCACTTGCATTGCTAGGCCTCTCTCTGTCTGACATGGTAATATCTACAAAAAGGAGATTAGAGTCATTAAGTTATCATGTGCGGTTCACATCTTACTAAAAATCGATGCTTTAAACCCTTGGATTATATGCTTTAAATTTTCAGAAAAAGGGGTGAAACCAAAACTGTATTTCAGAAGTTTCGAATCAAGCTTTCAAGAGTTTAGGAGTTAAAAACCAAAGTCAATGATTCTTTAAATTCGTTGAGGCTTGAGACTGTAGTTAAATCGATCGAAGCAACAAAGAAAGCGTTTGCAAAATAGCGAAGGTTATATGAAAGTGATGAGAGTTTAAGAGAAGTAGTTAACTCCCTTATATAGGGTGATGTTTGAAATGTTCATGTGGAGGAGATATGTTGCTCAAGTTTGTGGACAGGGACTAAAGTGTTGGTGTGTGGAGGAAGATCAAAGATGATGTGTGTGGAGGGGGTTAATGGAAAGTGATAGTAGGAATTTTNCCCACGTTGTAGTATGGGCTTTTATGTCAATCCATAATGGGAGTGTACTAAGCAGTGAGAATGTGTTGGATGCTTTAAAGTCAAGCTGATGTTAAAAATTTTTGGGTGCTAAAGGGTCCTAAGTGCAATGAAAGTAAATATGAATAAAACAGAAAAATGCT
>OVBE01004656.1:2840-23423 GCA_900406425.1 Iberis pinnata | reverse complement strand
ATATATATATATATATATATATATATATAATTAATATAAATTTGATAGCTAATATTTTTTCAAAATTGTTAAATATTGGAAGTTAATAAAGATGATATAATATAAATGTTCAAAAAAGGAATATAAGAAGAAAAATTAAATTAGCTTTTTATGTATAACTTACTAGTACCACTTATGAATTTAATTTTCAAAATTATTTTAACTGAATATTATATGGTTATTTATATTTAAACATATATTTATTATATTTTGTCTATGCGATCGTTTCTTAAAACATATATTTAATATATTTTGTATATGCGATCGTTTCTTAAATTTTTATAATCCAAATTGTATTTTTGTGCACATTTTTTTGCTAGTTATTTGTTTTACTTTTAAAATTATATGTTGTTATTTAAAAATTATATTCTTTTCTTATATTTAACAGATATTTAGAGATTATCATATATTATTGTATAAATTTTAGATTGAACAATATAATAAATTAAATCTTTTTTAAGATTGAGAAGATGAAAAGTTAGATGTTATAAAAGTTAAACAATAAATTTTATTTATTTATTTTTGTTATTATTTTTTAGTTTAGGATACATGTCAACTTTTCTTTAACCACTTTTCAATATTGTGGAGAGTCTCTTACAACTTTTATATATATATAGGGTAATTGCACTACATAATAATAACATACCCTATAATATCAAAATGACATCTACTCTCTAGGTTTACTATACAACTTTTCATTAATTCAATTTTACACTTTCTCTCTCTCTCTTCACTCTCTCTTACTCTCACTCTCTTTCACTTGCTTATTTTTTTTCATTCTCCTTTCCAGAATATACGAACGATCTTCTGGTATACGGATTACTGTAATTTATTTCTTGAGTTTAGAGTTTATATTTTGGATTTGGATCTATATTTTGGGTTTAAGATTTATATATTTAGGTTTAGTGTTTATATGTTTAGGTTTAGGGTTTAGATGTTTGGGTTTAGGATTTATATTTTGGGTTTAGGGTTTATATTTTGGATTTGTTGTTTATATTTTAGAGTTTATGACACTATTCACTATTTCATAAATATAAGTCCATTTTAAATAATTTTAGTCATGTTATATGTAGAAAAAATGTGTTTTATTTGTACCATTTTGTTATTTAATATTTGAAATTTTATGTTTTTATTGGGTTTAGAAAAATATTGGATGAAATGTGAAATTTGGGTTTAGGGTTTATATGTTTGGGTTTAGGGTTTATATTTTGGGTTTAGGATTTAAATTTTGGGGTTAGGATTTAGATTTTGGGGTTTAGGATATAGATTTGGTTTATATTTTGTCTTTTGATTTTTGGGTTTAGGGTTTTTATTTTGGATTTAGGTTTATATTTTAGGTTTATATTTTGGGATTTTGGGTTTATATTTTGGGTTTTATGTTTATATTTTGGGGTTTTAGGTTTATATTTTGGGGTTTTGAGTTTATATTTTGGGTTTAAGGTTTATATTTTGGGTTTAGGGTTTATATTTTGGGTTTATATTTTTTCAGTAGTCCGACTATTATGTTTATATTTTGGGGTTTTTAGTTTCTATTTTTGGTTTAGGATTTATATTTGGGGTTTTGGGTTTATATTTTGGGTTTAGGGTTTATATTTTGGGGTTTTAGGTTTATATTTTGGGGTTTTGGGTTTCTATTTTTTCCAGTAGTCCGACTATTATGTTCAGTAGTCCGACTATTCCTGGGTGAATATTGTATTAAAAAATGTACTATTCACCATTTAACAAATATAAATCCGTTTTAAATAATTTTAGTCATGTTAGATTCATAGAAAAATTGTGTGTTTTTAAGTAAGGTTTTATAATTTGATTATTTGAATTAAAATGTTAATCTTTAAAAACAAATGAAATGGGTGAAAAAAAACAAACAAGAGAGAGAAAGACATGAAGTCCGGTAGACTGCACACTTGCGCGAGTGGATTGCACACTTGCGCGAGTAGACTGCACACAAGGGCTGTGTGGAGATATCAGTTGCATATTATTACCTAACAATCTAATTATACACAAATACGTATATTGAGCTAATTTACTGAAACAAAAGGTTATTCTACAAATTAACCCACATATATATATATATATATATATGATTATAATTTGTTTTTTTTTGAAAAATTTGGCGTCATAGATCAATACACGCCATATTTATAAAATAACATATATATACTTTTCTCCTACACCAAAAAGTAGGTGTACGGTCTAAAACTATTATTTTACAAATTTATTTATGGTATTATCGTCGCAGTTTAGACGTTTTCATGTTACCATCCTGCATTTGAATAGAAGATCAAAAAAGAAAACCCAAATCAACTTAATAGATCCAAAATCATGTTTTGGTAAGAAATTTTTATTCTTAACATAGAAAAGATAACGAGTTAGCTATCAAACATGAATTACGAAAGATAAAAGATATTTCTTTGCAACTCATCTATTTTTGTTTCTTTTTTTCCTACATTTTATTTTATTGGTTGCAATGAACAAATAATACTCTTTGTCTGAAGTCTAATTCTAAGATTTCTATGACAAATAAATTTACTTAAAAAATACTTCTTCTTCTGATATGAGTTAAATTTTCACCACATTACAACAAATAATTATATATAATTATGAGGATGATATACATCATCTTAAGAAAATCATTGAAATACAAATGAGTTGCGCGCGGTTGACGGCCTAGTATACAATAATGAACGTGAAAGTTCTTTTCTTTTATCCTTCAAAACAGATGGTTTCACATTTTCAGGAGCTTAATTTCACATTTTCTATGATGAGAAGACTGGGTTTTGCCTTTGGGATTAGAACTTGAGTTGGTTTCTGTATATAGGAATCAATTAATGGTCGTGCATCATTAGAATTAACTAAACTGCGGTACTACATACGAAGCGTAATTGGTACAATCTCAACGTAGTATACTACTCATAGTAGTAGTAGTAGTAGTAGTCACAATATCATAAGAAGAAACATTTTGATCATCTAGTGGCTAGTGCTCTGTTTCCTTCACATTCTCATCACTCATACTAGTTTCCACTTTCTCTTCTGTCGTCTCGCTCCTCTTATCCATTTGCTCCTTTGTATCTTTGGAGTTATCTTGTAGCTGCAAGAACAAAACAGAGACTCATGGAGGTGTTAATACATTCATCTACTGAATATATACTATTAGGAAGAAAAGAGTATCACAAGAGACTCACTCCTAAGCTTTTCAAGCTAGCAGTAACATCATCCTGTTGCTGATTTAAGGTGGTTTTCAGATCTTTGAATTCCTGTGTTTTATGTAAACTAAATTAAACAAATGCTCATAATGAAACGGAAACTGATAAGATATATACACATACGTACCTCACGGAGCTGCTCAACTTCAAGATTCAGAGTCTTTTTTAGCCCAGAAAGCTCCTGTAAAAGCACCAATGAAGAGTTGTGTTGCCTTAAACTGATCTTTGCTAAGGAAAGCAATTCTCTTTAGGAGCAAAATTTGGAAGACATGTATTTTCCAAGTATTGCAATAAGAGGACTAGTAATCGAACTTACCTCACGGTAGACTTTAACTTGAGTGTCCAATTTACCTCTCCAACTTTGCAAGTCCTGTGACAGTAAAAGGCAGAGAGATATAAGCTTGTTTTGTTTTTAACAAAAGAGAATATATGTCTGGACAAGAGTTGAGATGAGAATATGATGTTTAAAACCTGTTTAAGATTCTGGATTCTGTTAAGCAACTCGGTTCTTGATTCATTCAATTCCTATAGAAAACTGGTTGATTCAGAAGATTGACTAAAAAGTAATCATAGGTAAAAGATGAGAATCAACACACACAGCTACATACCGTGAGCTTCGAATCAACTGGACTGCTAATATCTTTCTTCTGCAGCACAAGAAACAAACAAGATTAGACATTTTTGTGGACAATCATGTTCTAAGACCAATGATAAATTGTTTTAGTTAATGTCGATAATCAGAGAAACAACTGCATAGAACAAATCCATCAAAACAACAACATATCTATATAAAAAGCTTTGCATATGAATAATCTCTCAACATCAATGTAATCAAAATCTTGAAAACGAGAGCATCTCTACCACTTCAATTAGAATCGAGGATATAATGGAATAGATGTGCAGATAAAACACGGATCTAGGTCTGAAAAGAAAATCTCAATTTGGAGTCAAAAATCAGAAACCCAAAACCCTAAGTGTACGCGTCTATGAAAGCGTAAAATTAAAGCGATTAGAGAGAAAATGAGAAAGGCGAGAGAGATTGAGAGTTACAGAAGCGGTAGGAGAAGATACGGCGACAGGAGCGGCGGAAGATGTTGAATCGGAGGTTTGGTCCGCCATTATCGATGTACCGGGAGTATTTGTCGGCTTGAGATGAAAGAGACAATAGAGTTTAGGCCGTGAAGGGTCGAGGAAGAAGATCTATAAAAGATTGGTAAAGTGACAAACAAACAAACATCAGACTATTTAGTGATGTCGTTGGGAGAGCCATACCTCAAATTTCAAAAACTAAATAAATTTTAAAATTACACGAAATTTTAAATTTTCTTTTCATCAGGCAATAGGGCGCAATACAACATGTAGTCTAGTATTTTTAAATATACTAAAATTTCAAAATTGTTATAATATATCCGTGATTCAATTCTATAATTATCATAACGTAAATATAAAATTAGAAAATATTATACCTGAAATTTCGGATTGGAGGAAAGAGGAATTGAAGGAGAACTTTAAGTGTACTTAAGAAAAAAAGAAATAAATGTGTGATATTATAATTGTTAGTGTGCATTACAAAATGAGTGAAACCTCTTATTTATGGAAAAGATTGGGAGACATGAAGTGATGTGTAGTGACATTTGAGCTCCATTTAATCACAAAAGTCTTCACTTGTCTTGTTAAAGCAAGCATAAGTGACTTTCACAACACTCCCCCAGGGAGACCAGTGTCACTGTTATCTTTTGCATTACGTCTTTGTTGCCTCGTTAAAAACCTCTTTAGGAAAACCTTTTGAAAAAACAAAAAATTCAGTAAAGTAAAAAGAGTACAACCGCGTAAGCTTCCCTTGAACAAACATGTCGTCTCAAAGGTCTTGTTGACGACGCATTCCTATATCAAAAACATGTTTCATGAACGTCGAAGTAGGTAGAGATTTTGTGAAGAGATCTGCAGCATTTCGGGAAGATTGAACATATCTTACTTCAATCTCTTTGTTCTTCTCGAGTTCTTGAGTGTATTATGTTTAGTTCTATAACTTTTGATATATCCTTCCTTGGTTTGAGCAACACATGCTGTGTTATCTTCATACAAAATCGTTGGTTCCTCATTGCTACTGATTCTACTGGTCGCTCTAATGTGTCGATTGATCGATCTGAGCCATGCACATTCTCTGCTTTCTTCATGAAAAGCAATTATTTCGGCATGATTCGAAGAAGTAGCCACAAGTGTTTGTTTCTGTGAACGCCGATAAATAGAAGTGTCTCCAATAGTGAAAACTTATCCTGTTTGTGATCGAACTTTATGTGGATATGATAAATATCATGCATCCGCGTATCCAACCATTTCACCTTTAGAATCTCTAGGATAAAATAATTATACATTAATACTTCCATGTAGGTATTGAAAGATATGTTTAATCCTATTCCAATGTCTTCGTGTAGGTGACGAACTGAATCTTTCCAAAAAATTAACTGCAAATGAGATATCAGGTCGAGTACAATTGGTAAGGTACATAAGTGATCCAATGGCACTTAGATATGATACTTCAGGACCGAGTATCTCTTTGTTTTCCTCTGGTGGTCAGAAAGGATCATTCTCAATTTTTAATGATCTAACAACCATAGGAGTACTGAGAGGAGTTTCCATACCCATGTTAAAGCGTTTTAACACTCTTTTGGTATATATAGATTGATGGACAAATATACCATTAGGAAAATGCTCAATTTATAAGCCAAGAAAATATGTTGTTTGTCCGAGATCTTTCATCTCAAATTCTCCTTTCAAATAGTTTGATGTTTTTTGTATTTCCCCTTGAGTTCCAATAATGTTTAGATCATTAATATACACAACAATTATCACAAATCATGATGTTGTTTTCTTAATGAAAACAAATGGGCATATAAAATCATTAATATAACCTTCTTTCATTATATGTTTACTTAGACGATTGTATCACATACGTCCATATTGCTTTAACCCATATAGCGATCTTTGCAATTTTATTGCACATAACTCCTTAGGTTTGGATTTTAATTCCTCTGGTACTTTAAATCCATCAGGAATTCTCATATAGATATCAGTATCTAATGATCCATATGGATATGCAGTAGCGACATCCAGGAGACGTATTTCTAGATTTTCATAAGTTGCCAGGCTCTTTAGAAATCTAAATGTGATGACATCCATAACAGGAGAGTATGTTTCCTCATAATCAATTCTTGATCTTTGAAAAAAACCTTGAGCCACAAGGCGAGCTTTACATCTTATTATCTCGTTTTTCTCATTTTGTTTTCAAATGAAAACCCATTTATAGCCAACTGGCCTCACATCTCTTTGTGTGGGTATAATGGGGCCGAATACCTCTCGTTTATTAAGTGAATCGAGCTCTACTTGTATTGCATCTTTCTATTTTAGCCAATCATGTCTCTTTTGACATTCTGGCTCTAGATCTTCGTTTTCCTCATTTACTTCCTTTGACACAAGAAATGTGAAAACATCATCAGTGCAATCAATTTTATTTCGATTTTATATATTTCCATTATGAATAAAGTTGATAGAAATCTCACGATTTTCTTCAGGTTCCTCCTGATCAATATTTTGTCAACCGGGAGAGTTGGTTCTTCCAAAATACTTTAAGTCATTTTGGGATTATTATGCTTTTCAGCTTCCTTTCGTTTTCTATGATTTTTATCCTTAGAACCAACAGGTCTACCACGTTTCAAGCGGGTTCTGGACTCACGTGTATCATCTGCTCCTCCACATTCTTGTGGGATTTCAATTCGGGCAGGTGCATTTGCCGTTGGTATATGAGATTTAGTTATTGTTTTGGTATCTGCAAATGCATCTGGTAGATGATTTTCTATACTTTGCAAATGTATTATTCGTCGAACCTCTAGCTCTGATTGTTTCGTTGGTGGATCGAGGTATTATAAAGATGGTACACTCCATTTCATATCCTACCCAACCTCTTTATTTTCTCCTCATAGAACCGAGAAGACTTTCTCATCAAATTGACAATCAGCAAAACGTGATGTAATACATCACCCGTTTGTGGTTCTCGGTATTGTATAATCGATGGGGAATCAAACTAACATATATTTCCAACCTTCTTTGTGGTCCCATCTTTGTACGTTGTAGTGGTGCTATAGGCACATAAACTTAGCAACCAAAAACCTTTAGATGAAAAACATTTGGTTCTCGATAAAATGCTAGTTGCAATGGGAAATATTTATGATACGCACACGGTCTTATCTGAATGAAAAACATTTGGTTCTCGACAAAATGCTCGTTTGCCTTCTTTATCAGAAGTAATATACATATACTTCTTTCCATTCTCAGTTTCAGACTAAGTGTCATATCCTTGAAGGTATATGTCTTTAAAGCTCAACAAATTTCTTTTATGATTTGGAGAACATAAGCCATTATCTATGGGAAATTATTGTTCCATTAGGCAACATCAAACTCGCCTTACCAATACCGTTAACAAGGTTCACCGGACCCGATATTGTGCTAACAATAATCTTTGTCTTTTTTAAATCAGAGAAATATCTCTTATCTTTCAAAATAGTACGTGTGGCTCCACTATCTGATATACATATTTCTTTACGGATTTCCTGGGATGTTGTTCCATTTGTATAGTTATCCATTTCTAACATAAAGACAATTATTAATGATAAGAAAGGAAATATTATTTATTGCAAACATACAATATTATACATAGCAAACATACATAATAGTTATACATTAAAACGATATAAAAAGAGTTAATTTGTTGATTACATAGATACATAATATTACACAAATGCATTCATCAACTCTTATTTGATAGCTTTTCACAAACGTTTTTCTTTCACTTTTTATACAAATGTGGTGTCATCAAAGTCATTGGAAAAGTCTGAGGAATCAAGGTATGTCGTACCCTTGAAGTGTTCAGTGAGGTCCACTTCCTTCCCTTTGCCTTTGATTGATTTTTGGTACAACTCACAAGACTGTGGGTCAGCGCGGCACACACGAAAATAATATCCTGTTTTTGATAGGTTAAGAATTTAATTCTAAACTAATACTGCAGAGAACAATTCAATGTAGCAAGCATAGGTATCGAATCCACAGAGACCATAAAGTACACGTTCAGTTTCAGTTTCAAATCTAGCTAAACAGAATAATTAAAAGATTGTTGTAATGAATTCAAAACGGCAAATACAAACGGTTTAAAAACAATAATATAAAAACGCTAGGCATTAGGGAAATCCGTAGGTATTCAGGTTTAAAGTCAAGTTAACATGCATGATTGAGATTGAAAATAGTTCTCAACATGAAAAAGGAATAAAGAATAATCTCCTCCCGAAGTATTAAACCATATGCTCGAATTGCCAGAGAAAAACTCCCGCCGTCTTTAAAGCAATTCGATCATGCATTACAATCAGATTCATTTGTTCATAAGCATTTAAAACAATACTCCCGCAAGTAAAAACACTTATTCATCTAAATTATGTTAGGTTTCTAAATCAAATCCCTTTGTATTTATCAACCTATAATCATGAACTAGGTGATCAAGCTAATTCATGCATTAAGAACAAATTAAGATTAACAACCTAACAAATTCAATCCTACAAAGTTAATCCTAACATTCAAACCTAGTTCCCCTAGGAAACCCTAAAACCTAACTAATGAACTACTCAGACATAGCAAAACAAACACAATTCAATGTCAGAATATAACACATAATTGAAGTGAATAAAATAGATATATTAAAAATAGGGTTCAGAGTTTCTTCTCCAAAATACAAGGTTCATGAATTCTTCTCCCAGTAAAAGCTCTCAAAAATTGCTAAAGTAAAAAGTGTGTAACAAAACCTAAGCCAAAAGGCTTTTATAGTTCGAAAAAGTAAAATAATAAAAATATGGAAGTTGGGATAGGATTTGAGGACTTTGGTGCAAAAATTGGAAAATTCAGATTCTTCTCGGGGCATTTGCCCAATCGGACATATTGCATAGTTGCCCGATCCTTCTGTATCTGCTCGATCGATCGATTTATTCGAAACTTTCCAGGAACATCTGCACATGTGTTGCCCGATCTTGCACTTCATTTCTTCACTTAGACAATATTCCGAAACTTCCGAAATGCTCTGAAATGTCTTGAAATACTCCTTTAAGCTCCAAAACGACTCGAACACCTAAAATACATCAAGTTTGCAAGGAAAATGCTCGAAATAATGCAGAATAGCAGACATAAATGTCCATTACTATGCATTAAAACCGAGTAATATCAACTCCCCCAGACTTAGATCTTTGCTTGTCCTCAAGTAAAGCAAAATCCAATCCGGAGAAGAGGTTTGAAATGGACCACACATAAACTCACAAAATCTCAACAACCATAAGCACAATTTCAAATCCCAAAAGACACTAATCTCAATCAACTACCTAGACTGGACTAATTACCATCACTAAACTAATAAGCCGTTTCCTACTCTAAATCCCAAATAAATAAAGTACCAAATCATATCAACAAGCTCTTTAAATTCATTTAAGTTCAGACACATGCATTCTCATCTATGGTATATCAATCAGTTTACTCAAGTATCTTTTCTATAAAAATGCCCATATCAAACAGAACATCAACCGACTTCCGGTCTTTATCCTTTTTCCCCCTTTCTCACTTTTTTTCTTAAAGATTCACACTTTTCTGCGTTTTTCTTTTCTTTCTTTTTCTCTTTTATTTTCATGTTCGCACTTTTCTGCGTTTTCATGAATCTTACTGCTTTTCAGCAGCCTGACAATGACTACGGACTTCTAGGTCACGCTTTCAACAATTTTTCTAAACCGTTTTTTTTTTAACTTTTCTGAAGGGATAGAGAGAAAGGACCCGAACCGTATTGGAAAAACTTGTCAGTTTTACAAAACATTGAAGATCAAACTACCTAATTCTCAAAGTAAATTAACACCATAGACAAGAATATTCCAAATTCAGATTAAGTCCTATCATGACAGAGCTAGCATCAAATCATTAATAACTTTAAAGACTAGAACTTTCAGAAACAAGCAATCAGTAATGGGGTTCTAATCCTAATCTAAGCAATTAATCTAAGCCAGTAATCCAGAAAGATCGAAAACACACTTGGTTAATTTTCATCATCGATTTTGATCATGGTTCCGTCGACTCTAAAAGACTAGCGAATTCAAAAAGAAAATTTCGAAAAATTTCATCATTTCTGACAAAATACCAAAAGTCAAGTTAGATTCACGTTAGTACATACTCCCTCCCCCAGACTTACTTCACACCGTCCCAGTGTGAAAATAAATCAAGGAGAAGGACAAAATAGAAAATAAATAAGTATCAAAACAAGAAAATAGAAATAGACATGAGTTCAAAAGTGAAAAGAAAATACTACAAATGAAGCTCAGATAGTCTCTCAGGCAGACTGGTCACCAAATCCCTCAACTACATCGCGTTGCGCTGCAGCCTCCTCATGCTCCTCATGCTCCCCATGCTCCTGCTCATCATCAGTGTGTCGCCTCGGTGGCCGGGAACACCCAGAAACAGTCCTCAGAATCCACCGCATCAGACTGTTGTTGTCCCGCAGTAGCTTGTTGTTCCTCTGCTGCAAATCCATAAGCCATGCAATCTTCTCATCCTGAGTCATATCGTCCCGAACCGGTGGAAGGATGTACTCAAGAATCTCCTCTATGTCGGGAAACTCATCATCATCATCACTTGGGGCTCGGCGAAGTTTCTGGTTGAGACGACATCTTCCGGGAGCTCTTGAAACGGCAGAGGGTTCGCGGACTATATGCTCAACACCCGGTAAGAACTGAACGTTGGAAAACAAAGTAATGCTTGTCAACTCGGGGTTCGACAAACAAATCTCAAAAATCTGCCCTGCCGTGTTCTCAATGAGATAGTTCCTAAACAAAGCGAACCACTTTGTGTTAGCAATGTATTTCTCATCAACCCAGTTCATACATGGCTCCTTCCGAAAAAGCTGAAGCGGAATCCCAACATGTTGTAATAGTAGGGTAATCAAACTACCCATATACTCCTTCCTTGTCGGGTTCTTCAATGCTACAAAATTCCTTTCGTCCAAAACCTGAGCGAACAAACAACCAAGGTTGGCATAGTGGGTGTGGCGGCCCTGATCAGTCTCATAATGCTCCAAGGTGAAACGGTTGATGGCATAATGAATGAATTCTAACTCTTGGTTCCTAAGGGAACCAGATTCTTCCTTTCCATAGAAGACCACACTGAGAATCTTACCGAATAGACGCAAGGTTGGGTTACAGATTAAGGTCATCTTTGCATTCTTGGATTCAAAGCGACCATGTGCAATGATACCCCAAAGATCATGAGGATGGCGAAACGTGGGTGTTTTGGAACGAAATCCACGATGCTAAAAACCAAAGATAGGCCCAAACTCAATCATGGGATTCTTGTAGAGACGTCCCAGACAAAAGAACTGCACCTCGGTCTTGGACATAGCAGGATTTTTAGGATCCGCGCAATCAAATTTCACAATTTGGAACGAAGCAAGAACTTGCTTGGCAAGCTCCTTGTACAACGGGTAAGATTGGAAAGCAAAATCTTCGAATCCTATGGTGGCAAATATGGCTTCGATATATAGAAGAACCCCAAGATGCAGTAGTACATTCCGTTCGGCGAATCGAGAAGGCTCCAACTTGGTCTGAATGAAAACATGGTAGAACATGCTATCGAACTTGTCCCACTTGTCTGTGATCTTCCTAGTCTTCCAAGATTAGTTTTTCCAGAGATCGGGAACGATGAAATCGAGAGTGCTGCGGAAAGGTAACTCCGCTTCCCTTGGTCAAGGAAGGTTCATGAGAGTGGGGTCAATGGCCGGGTTGCTACTTGAAGCAATACCCTTTGCCTTTTCTGCATCGGTAGCCTTGGTCTTCTTGGCAGCTGGTGGTGCGGTAGGATCGAAGTCTCGTGCTCGTCCCATGTTCCTGAAATGAAAGGACTCAAAAGAAGAAATGAGTTTCCGAGCAAATCATAACACATAAAGCAATGGTTTGTCAAAAACTTGAGCAATGCTAACAACAATTAACAAGAATGATTGACATAGAAACCAAGAATATAAAGAAGCAATTAGCAAATAATCGAGCAATGACTAGTTACAACTAGCAAGAATCAAGATGCTTCAAAGAGGGATGAACCGAGATATGAATCAAAAATCAATCTTAAACAATCTATCAAGAGACTAAGGTAATGGTGAGCAATGATTTTAAGCAATGTTAAGAGAACTTAACAAGAAATCAATAAGAGAACCATCAAAGAGCCACATGCAATCGACTTCATGCCTAATAATCAAAATTTGGAATCAAGTAACCGGAAACCACATCAACTATCAAATGAATAATGATTTGCATCATTTTTTTTAAAAAAGTGATGCAAAATATAAATGAACTGATGTTAACTATTGATGTATTTTTTATAATAAATATATTAATAAAAAATTTGTATCACTAATAAAAATCAAACACAAACAAGTATCGATTTACATCAGTTAACTAATATATATACTGGCTTTTTAATAATTTTGTTTGTCCCACATCGGTGAAGTAAACAAAGAAACATGTGATGTCTCTGCATTTTAGTGATTTTGAGATGCTATTTACCATCATTTTAGGATCACTTTTATGTCAACAGGTTGCATTCCTACGACATTCTTAGTAAATTTGCATTTTTAGGGAATACTACATTAGCATTTGCATACATGTACATTTTGGAGATTTTTCAGGATTTCAGGAAGTTTTCTGAACTTTATTAAAGGAGAAGGAAATACCAAGCCAAACTTCTGATCAAGCCAAGAAGCAAAATCTTAACGAGCCGCGCATCACCTCGACTTGGCCGCATTTCGGCTCGATCACTTGGGTAGCCTAGCTCGACATCACATCGACCTAGCTCGACATCACATCAACCCAGCTCAGAATCACATCGAGCCCAAGCCGAGCATTTCGCCTCGGCCACCCGTATCCCGCCTTGATCATCGGCTTGATCAACCATCGATCCCGGCTTGATCGTTGGCTCGATCAACCATCGAGCCCGCTTCAATCATTGGCTCGATCAACCATCAATACAAGCTCGATCAACCATCAAGCCCAGCTCGATCATCTCCCTCGGTCATCTCGACGAACTAGTTCGACAACACATCGAGTTATGCCTCGACCTTCTGGCTCGACAACACATCAAGCTACGACTCAACCAAATGCTAGTTTCAGAATGAACCAGATTTAAGCATCAAGATCAATCATTACGTTTTGTCTTCTAGTGTTTTTAGGGTTTTTTTGAACTACTATATAAACCCCAAAACGCCTATTTTTAGACTAAGCTTTATTTTTAATGCCATTTTGGGTTTTTGTCTTAGGTTTATTTTCTCTATGTTTTCCTTTGATGTTCTTGTTGATCCAAACCCATATTTCTTATGAAGTTTATGTTTAGTTTCTGATTTCTTCATTTTTCATATTTAGTTTAAGGTTGTGAACTATCAGGTGCATACTGATCTACTGTTTTACAATTCTAATCTCGTTTTTTCCTTAATTATTATTTTTGGGTTTGTTACTGTTTCGTTGGTTCTTTGTGTTTCTGGGTTGGTGTTCTAGCTATTCTTCATCTTTATCTCCTGCATCTCTGATTTTTCATCTTGATCTTCATCCTCTGGTTTTTCTGACTTTATTGTTCTTACTGTTTTTCATAGTTTGACTTTTGATCAGGATGTTTGGTTTTGAAGTTATGTTTTCTTGTTATCCTGATTTCATACCCACCATGTGTAGAGAGTAGTTACCCAAGTTTTTAAGGATGGGGTAGGTTAGTGTAGAACATGTGTTCCTCATAGGTGTCTAAGTTTGATTGTTCATTGATCCGTTTTGTTTCATTGTCCATAATGCTTATTTATTTATGATCAATTGAAATCTGAACTTAGGTATTTCAGCACCCGAAAAGTGTTTGATGAAATGCGTGATCATGGTGATTTCAGAGATTTACATACCTAGCCCAAGGAATTGGATGTCTAGGTTGTTTATTGGCTTAGGTAGATTGTTTCTTTATGCCTGCTAGGTAGAGTTCCGTTAACGTCAGTTAGGTCTTGATACCACCTAGCTTGAGATCATATGTCAAAGAATTGGATTTGATTGTCTATGAATCTATCGTCTAGGGATAGCTCTTGTTTGAGGTATGTTAGACACCTAGGTAGCTCAGGGAGGAACACTAGTCAATTACCCCCATCCTTAGGAACTGTTTTCCCTTTTGGTTGCTTTTACCCCCATTTTATTCCCTGTTTTTACTTCACTTGATGTTTACCCTTAGTTTCTGTTTATGCATGTTAGTTTTCATGCCTTGTTTATTTTCTTCATGTTTTCTTGTTTAGGATTGTTAGAAAATAACCCACTTTTTTATTTGACTTGAATTAGTAGAATCCATCAACATCTAGAGTGGTTAACAACACACCCATTTGGATTGACACCTATCTATACTACAATGACATGATAGTGTGATAAAAATTGATTGACTGACACACACGGAAAAATATTGTTATCAATTTGGCGCTGTTTCCATTTGGGTGTTTGTTTGTTATATTATGGATTTTGGATCTATTGAGATCAAGTTTACTTTCTTTTACCTTGTTGATTCATGTTTCCTCCTTGTTTGTGCATTTCAAGTGTATGAACTTGAGAATCAGATGACCAATTGCCTTAATCCCAATTGTTGACGATATTTGTGCCCTTGAAAGAGAATACTGTCGAGCAAGAGGAGAACATGAACGTTTGGAACATTTAAGGAGACTGGATTTGCAAGGGAGAATAACATTAACCCGAACATTCCACGTACCATTGGTGCTGGTGATGCACCCAGTACTCACACCAACCGCCATGGGATTGCTCCACCAGCTATGAACAACAACAACTTTGAGATCAAACACAATTTGATTGCCATGGTTCAAGTGAACAAGTTCCACTGGCTACCTATGGAGGACCCTATGGAACATCTTGATGAGTTTGACAGGCTCTGCAGTCTCACGAAGATCAATAGAGTAAGTGAGGACGCTTTCAAACTCCGAATTTTCCCTTTTTCTTTAGGTGACAAAGCTCGCCACTAGGAAAATTCTCTTCCTCAAAACACCATCACTTCATGGAATGATTGAAAGAGGGCATTCCTTTCCAAATTTTTCTCCACTTCACGCACTGCTTGATTGCGCAACAAAATCTCTGGCTTTGCACAAAAGAATGCTGAAACATTCTCTGGAGCCTGGGAACAGTTCAAAGGTTTCACGTTATAGTGTTGTCACACGGATACAATAAGGGACTTTACTTAGCACTCTCTACCGTGGTGCTTTACCCAAAATCCGGATGCTGCTTGACACAGCTAGCAACGGTAACTTCTTGAACAAGAATGTCGAGGATGGATGGGAATTGGTCGAAAATCTTGCTCAGTCTGATGGAATTTATAATGAGGATTATGATCGCACTCCTAGAGGTGGAGTTGATTCTGATGACAAGACTCGGTGAGACATCAAGGCATTGAATGATAAGTTGGAAAACTCCTTCTTGGTCACCAACAACAAGTTCACTTCATCACTGAAGAGGAGCATATTCAGATTCAAGTTGGGGAGGCTAACCACCATGAGGAGATTAGCTATGTTCAGAATCAGGGTGGATATAACAAAGGTTTCATCAACTACTCCACCAACCTTGGTCTTTCCTACCGTAGCAACAACGTAGCCAACCCTCAGTATCAAGTTTATCCACCACAACCACATACGAATATTCAACCATTCATCAATTATGCTCAGAATCGTGGTTTCATTCCAAAACAACAATAATATGGTGGTTTTCAGCAGCAACAACAGGCTAGTGCACCTCCTGGTTTCACCTCTAACCAACCTCAAACTCAACCTTCTAACATTGAGGCTATGTTACAACAACTTCTTCAAGGTCAAGCAAATAGTGCAACGGAAACATCTAAGAAGTTTGGTGAACTCCACCACAAGATGGACTTCTCATTCAACGCCATCTATGCAAAGATTGAAACTCTAAACTCCAGGGTTACTACTCTGGAAAGCAAGTTTGCTTCTACTTATGTTTCTGCCCCAACTACAAATGGTCAACTTCCGGGAAAATCAAATCTGAACCCAAAGGAGTATGGACATGTCAATGCCATCTTCTTGGGTAATACCCATGACCTTTATTATACCTCTTGTCCTACTCCCTTCACCAAGGAAAATGTAGTTCAAGTCGGTTCCTGGTGATAAGTTATTTGTTTCAAAGGAGAATGAAACAATTTTTTGTTCCACCACCTTATGTTCCAAAGTTACCATTCCCATCACGTTTCAAGAAGAAGATAATGGCGAAATATCCAGAAATCTTTGAGAAATCCACGAGGGAAAAGGTTTCTCGAGGAGTGTTGGTATAGAATGAAGAATGCAATTCCTTAATAGCAGAGAAGCAAGAAGATCCTGGCTCATTCACTCTACCATGTTCACTAGAACCATTGACTTCGATAAATGCTTATGCGATTTAGGAGCTTCCATCAACTTGATGTCTCTCTCTGTTTCCAAGAAGATGGGGTTCAATGAGTATAAAGCCTCCAACATACCTCTGATTTTGGCTGACAGATCCATCTGGAACCCTCATGGACTTCTGGAGAACTTACCCATCAAGATTGGGAGTGTAGAGATACCCATAGACTTTGTGGTGTTGGAGATGGACAAGGAACCAAAAGATAGACTGATCTTGGGAAGGCCATTCTTAGATACGGTTGGAGCTGTGATCAATGTCAAGAAGGGAAATATCAGGTTGAACATGGGGAATGGTCCAAGGATGATTTTCAACATCAAGGACAAGACAAAGAAGCCTACAATCCAAGGTCAACTATTCTCCATCAAGGAGAAAAGTGAAGACAATCATGAGGATGGGTATTCAAGCAGTGACTCATTGGAGTATGATTTGGTGAAGGACCCAAATGAAATTTCAAAGCATACAGATAAGTTTGGGTTGTCAAAGAACTAGATGCAAGAGTTTCTACAGAGTTAGAAGAAACCAGAAAACTGGAGATAACAATGAGAGAAAACTTCCTATTCCAGAATAAGGAGACTATGAGCTCGAGAACCAACTTGATCACATCTCAAATCACAAGCCCAATACGGGCATAACCTCTTATGAAAACAGTTTTGATCTTCAAAACCCAACAACAGACCTCAAGAGGGGTGATCCAGTGTCTCTGCTCAATCTGATGCTCGAGCACTATCCAGGGTATGTAAACCCACAATGCCTCAGAAACTTCATAATCAAGGAGATCCTACCGGATGGAACAATCACACTAGTTGTGGAACCTGATAAAGGGTCGAAATTGAACTACCAAGTCAACCAAAACAATGATGGTAGGATAATTCTAGGAAGAAGACCTGGTGAAGGAACCTCAGTTCTCCTTGGAGAACTGTCTCAAGGTTATTAGAATTTAAACATGAAGTCAAACTAAGTGACCATAATCAAGCTCACTTGGGAGGAAGTCTCATGTTTATCATTGTACATATAAATTTTTAAGTTTATATTTATTGCTTCTTTTAATTGCATTTAAGTTTTTATTTGGTTTTGGTGTTTTAGGTACTTTGGGGGTCATGTTTTGGACAATTGGTGAATAAAAAATGTCCGAGCCGAAATTGAAGTGATCAAGCCGGACATGAATTACGTCAAGCCAGCACAATGGTTTGATCGAGGCTAAAGCATAATGACCAAACCATGGCCAACATTTGATCGAGCCACTTCAAAGCCATGATTGAGCCAACTTAAACGGCTTGATCACCACATTGAGCTAAAAAAGGTTATATCGAGCCACGAACATGAATAACATCAAGCCGCAACATATTGCCATCGAGCCGAAGACATATTTTAATCGAGCCACCAAAAACTCGACATTGAGCTAAGCCACCAAAAGTCTAATCCCACTTGCCCACTACTCCTCTTACACCTCCACTACCCTCACTAAAACAAGAAGTGTCCACTCCATGCTTTCCAAGATNCCCCCCCCACCCCCCCCCCCCCCCCCCCTCACCCTCATTGTATCCTCTTAAACCTCCTCCACATACATCACCTTTAACCTCCATCCACAAACTATCATCAACTCCTCACCACCACATGAATATTTCGATCAAATGTCTATAAAAGGGAGTTCTCCTCACTTCTTTATTTCTCATTACGTTCATTAATTTACTCACTAGCACTTACCATTTCTTGAGCATTCCAATTGATTTTCGTGAAGATATCAAGTTTCTCCAAAGATTTTTTTTCAAGTCTTTAAGCCTCATCAATATCGGTTTTAGTTCTTTCACTACTAAAATTTTCTGAACTTATAATATGGTTTTCATTCCTGATTTTTTCGAAACTATGAAATGGTTTTCATTCATGAAAATATTCGGTTTTGCTAAACTTTACTCGACCTCCTGAATTTATGAAATTTCCTGTTCCTGGACCTTTTAAAACACGTTTTTAACTCCCATGCATTTCCGTTTTGATGCTCCTGTTTTAGGACACTCAACTCCAGTTTTATCTTAAGAAATTCGAGTTGATAACCCTCCTTGATCGTGTCTTTGAAATTTAGTTCTAATTGTTTGCTTTTGAACTTGATTTTGATCGTCGAACATATCATTTCCTACGGAGGAATGCCCAGCAGTTCAAACGGGCCATCAGTTGAAGAAATTTACGGGAGATTGATGCAATTCGAATTCACAGGATCAACATTTCCTGATACAGAAACCTTGGGAACCCTTGGTATCCTCGAGAAAGTCCAGGACATATTGGAGGATATCCAGTGTGTTTACCATGAATTATGAAGCCTACCAGGAACCAACATGCATGTTCCTAGCCTCTCTAGAAGTGCTCTACTGTGAAGGAGGGGATGTTGATGCGAATGAGTGAGGTTTTATAACTTTCAAGGATTTAAATGGCAAAATCAACAAGTTAACTTTCGCTCAATTGGGAAGTAAATATAGTTTTGATCGCCTAAGGTTCCAACCAAAATAATTTGACAATGTTCCAGATGAGATATAGTTAATTTGGGATGGGATAGGGTCAAAAGATTTCAAGGCAAGACAAACCAAGAGTTCATGCATCTGCCACCCAACAATTAGATATGTACAAGAAATTTTCGCCAATTCATTCTTCTCTAGGCAAGACATTAGCAACATACTGGTAGAAGATATGGATTTTCTGCGTCTGGGTATCTATAAACATGTCTGCAACACTTTGCAGAACGATAATCTATTTCCCTGCACCGCTGAAAAAAGACCTTGCCCCCTGAAGATATTCTTGCAGCAACTATTGAAATTCGAGAACTTCAACTGTAACACATGAGGAAGGATAAAGCCTAAATTAAGAATTGGAGGATGAATAACACCTATCCTTATGTATACTCAGAGACCGCTTGGTGGAAGCTCTTTGACATCAAAACTATTGGATATCGACTACTTTAAGGAAGCCCGGTTTATAGTAGGGACCTTGGATGCCCAATTTTGCTATTTGTTCCAGGCGTCGAGCTTCACCAAATAAATCTTCCTACTCCCAAACAGCAGGTGGACTAATTTTAAAAGAATTGAGAATCTGCAATTCAACCACGACCTCTACAACACAAGGGAAATCGTTGTAGCAATGACACCCCTGAGATCCTGTAATGACCACCTTTCAACCCTCTACCTAGATGAGGATTCGTCCAACTCCCAAACTCGGGATAACTGAGGTCCATCTCCACTAGACCATTGTATAATTCGCTTCATTGACATTTGATTATGTTTTCTATCTTTCATGTGTTTATTCTTTCATTCCCTGTCCAACCCCCAAGTTATCCTGAGAACTTGGATTACACAAGAGACTGTGTAATTCGACTTTGGGGGAGGATTTAAGGGATTTTTATCTAATGAAGTTTATGTCTTTGTTTCTTGATCTCCATTCATGCATATCATCTAAAGCATAGAAAAAACCATAACACTACAAGAAAAAATAGTATTGATAGCACTCCACGATAGCGCGAATTACTGGAGTGCTATCGTAGACGTCGTGAGGGTTGCCAATATTTTTAATAGCGGATAATAAGTGCTATTTGAGATTTAATGAAGCATACCTGATCCCGCAAAAAGTTACTTACTCTTTTGACGTTTCCCTTTTAATTTCTTTTTACTTAGCAAAATTTCTACTAAAAAGAAGATTTCATTTGCTACTTTATTCTATAACTCTTAAATAGTGTCATATAATCTTCTGCAATTTTTTTATTTTCTTCGAAACCCGTAATCAACGAAACTTTCTTCACCTTCGGCAAAGCTGGAATTAGAATTCGATGGAGCTGTAGTTGC
>OVBE01004655.1:0-23423 GCA_900406425.1 Iberis pinnata | reverse complement strand
GATCAAGAGAAGTGGATGTCGGACCAGCATGTTGAGCATTATTTGCTTGATTTCTTCTTCTTCCATTCCCACGAAATGAACGACCACCCCGTCCATTACCACGATTATCAGGCAGCTGTATGTTCCGGTTTTGCTCCAACCACCAATCCGGAAATCCATTCAAGTGAAAAAAATCTTTCACTAGATGCCCCTTCTTGCGACAATGAGTACACATAAGTTGAGATTTATCGGGTTTTACAACAGCTACAGAAGCAACTTGAGCAACACTATCGGTCTTGACATTGAATCCAATGGCTTCGGTTTTTGAAATCTCATGTGCTCTTTCATTGTTCTGATTTTGTTCCTCTCTTATTACTCGAGAATAGACATGTGATAAGGAAGGAAGTGGATCTTCACTAGTAATAGTAGATCGCAAATTCCTAAACTCTGGTGTATCCAAACCAAATAAGAAGAGATGGATTCGATCATCCTCTCTTTCCTTAGCAATATGAGAAGTCGCGAAATAGGTACATTCTTGTCCTATGCGATAATTATCTAACTCTTCACATAGCTTTGTTAATTCTCCATAATATTCAAGAACTGTTTTACCGTTTTTTTACAGTTAGCTAGCTCATTCTTAATAATCTGCTTCCTTACTCCATTGCTTACAGAAAAACGATTCTTCAAGCTTTCCCATAAAACCGAAGCTTCAGAAACAAACGAAACAATTGATCTTATCCTGGGATCAATGGACGTTCTTATCCATCCTATTATCATATAATTAGCCACAAGCCACTTAGACAGTTCGGATTTGTGGTTGGTTTTTGTATGGTCCCCATCGATGAACCCTAATTTTTGTTTCGCTTGAAGAGAATTCTGTAATTCTATAGCACACTCTTGATAATTATCTTCTTTGAGTATGACCGAAGAGATTAAAGCTCCAGGATTGTCTGAAGCATTCAACGTATACTGTGAAAGAGATACAGTATTCAACGTTGTAGAAGAACTTGATGTCTGAGTAACATCAGCCATCGAAAATTTTATTTTCGGAAATTTTAAGAAAATTAGGTTAAAACTGTTTGCTCTGATACCATGAAATAATTTAGGTAAATATGAATTGGTATTAATGAATGAAGGTGCAACTATTTATACACAAGAAAATAGAAAATAAAAACCTAAATTTAATAAAAAATAGATACTAAATAGAATAAGGATAACACCAAATCTTTATAGAATAAATTTAATGTTATCCATTACATATATCACAATAATTGCATTTATATAAACCACATTATAACCGGATCAAAGATTTTGCATCGTTATTAATTCATATATTCATATATATTATCTACATTACAAAGAGAAATAAAAGAGCCACAAATTTGTATATATGTTTTCATGATAGAAGGTTATATTATGCATGCATTATAACTCAAATCTAATAAACTTTTTGAGCAAACCCCATATTTCATAGTTAATTAGCCATGATTAATGGACGCTTAACTCATTGATTAAACATATATATTAATCAAAATTTTGTATTAATAAAATAATGGGATTGTTTTACCTATATAGTCAAACTAAGATCGATTTGTTGTTCTTTTTATCATCATGGCATATGATCAATTAGCACATTTACTATAACGAATATCCAAATTATGAATTTTAATTGATGAGATGGCAATGAAGATGGTGCGATTTCTAATTCTCTCGATTTTATTTAAACTTGATAGCGATAGAATATGTCGGCCAAATGATTCACATGCATTTAGATATTTGAACTAATAAACAAATTAATTTTATTCAAAAGGAGATTTAGTGTATCTTAACTAAAATAAACTGAGTAAACCAAAATCTCAACAAAAAAACATAATTATTATATTTTTAGTTATATACACATAATTAAAATGTAAATAATGGAAAATATATATAATATAACATAAAAATTGTTATTCTTTATTTTTCAGAAACATCTGACGAAAATGTTAAATCCAATTCAAATAAAACTGAAACAAAATGAAATCATTTTCTTCATAACTTAAATGTTTATAATTGAATACTAAAAGTTAGTAAACTGATTAATTGTAGATTAAAATTTTACTTTTGGATATAAATAATATATTTTTTATTATTATTATTATTCATGCATAAATATCATCCGATAACTATATTATTGTTTGATAAAAATCAAATGATTTATTGGTTGTTATTTTTATAGTCTTGTTATTGAATCGTAAATCAAATATATGATAATTAGTTCTGTTAATATATTTTTCATGATAAAATTTGGGTTAATGAGTTAATCTGTTGAATTTTATAAATTAATACACAGAAAAACTATACTATTATTGTTTGATTAAGATTAAATGAAAAAAATATTATTTCAAACCAAAAACCAAATTGTAAATTTCTAAGAATATTATTAGAGGAACGAGAATTAGGTGGTATAGTGGTTGTATCACTACGAATGTCTTGTTAACAAATTAGAGATTAAGTTTTATTATTTGAATAACAAATGTATATTTATTTATTTATGGAGTTTGAGTTATTGGATTGATTTGTTATGATTTGACAAAAAAATATATATATATTGGAGGTGAAAAAAAGAAGAAGAAAAAAAATAATTATTGGATATTTTCCTTCTTAAAATCTATTCCCTTTTTCGAGTTTTAATTAGAGAAAATCTTAAAAACTAATATAAGTATTAACACCGCCTTTTGATTGAATTTTGTGAAACAAGGATCAATATTTACACGCTCCCTTTCTCTATCATCAAATCCTTTTATCTTCCTCACCGAATATACTTCTCTCTCTCTCTATCGCCGGTGGCTTGCGATGGCAAAGAATCAAGCAAGCCTTCTTCTACAGAAGCAGCTCAAAGGTTTAATTCTTCTCTGTCTTGTTCGATCCGTCTAGGGTTTTTCTGATTTTGAATTTGCTTCATTGGTTCGATTTCCTTTTTGATTGTTTCTTTCAGATCTGTGTAAGAATCCGGTTGATGGCTTCTCTGCTGGTCTAGTTGATGAGAATAACGTTTTCCAATGGAGTGTCTCCATTATGGGTCCTCCTGATACTTTATAGTGAGTTTCTCTCAACGAAATTCTCTCGCTTGTTCAATCAAAGCCTATAGCATAGACTCTTGATGTAGCTTTCTGTTTTCCTGTTTGATTCTTTCTCAATCCTGCATTGTGTTAAATTGTGCATTGATTTGGTTGTTTCTTTACGATCAACATCTATCTATGTTTTGCATTGGCTTAATTGATTAATTAGCTTTAGCTTAAGGTCTGTTTCCAAACAGCATTGGCATTGAAACTTTGATTGTCTGATTGCAGTGATGGAGGTTTTTTTAATGCAATAATGACATTTCCAGAAAACTATCCACTTAGTCCACCAACTGTGAAGTTCACCTCAGAGGTGTGGCATCCTAATGGTGAGTGCTTATTCCCCCAGAGTTCTCGAGGGGCTATTCGATTTAGATCGAGTCTCTAATGTTTGTTATACCCTTTTGATTGCAGTTTATTCTGATGGAAGAGTTTGTATTTCTATTCTTCATCCTCCTGGTGATGATCCTAATGGATACGAACTTGCCTCAGAACGTTGGACCCCTGTCCATACAGTAAGTGATTAAACTTTACCTCTTTAGTACAAGAGTGTTCGAGTTAATACAATTGAAGATGAACTAGTTTCCGATGTCTTTGCTGTAATTTTCCTTATCCATTGTCTCTTTATTAGATCATGATTGAAAACTAATGAGTATGTATGATGCAGGTAGAAAGTATTGTGTTGAGTATCATATCGATGCTATCGGGTCCTAACGATGAGTCACCGGCGAATGTGGAAGCTGCAAAAGAATGGAGAGACAATAGAGCAGAGTTTAGGAAGAAAGTGAGTAGATGTGTGAGAAGATCGCAAGAGATGCTATGAACATTCTCTCATGCGTTTTCTGTGTTGTAGAAATTTTAAAGAGAGAGCAAAGATCTTCAAGCAGCAGATGAAACTGCTGTTTCAAAAGCTTTCTTTTTTCTTTTTGGGTTTTTTTTTTAAGGTTTTGAATATTATGGTGGAATTAAATCCACTTCATATTTTAGGATTATATATTCACATTTGTTAATGGATTATTTTCAGTTCTTTTTTATATTTTTGTTTTTGGTCTAGCTTTTTATTTTTTATATAAAAATACTATTTCATCTTTAGGGAAGGTAATTATGTGGTTGTTAATTGCTTATCAAAAATAAAAAATTAAACTTCAAATATATAAGCATTATAACAAAATTGTAGATCTACATATTTCAACTTTAGGGAAGGTATTTCAGTGTTAATCACTTAACCGCAAGGTCTACAAAATTGTGGATCTTCATATCTTGAACTGCATAGTCTAGACCACTGAAAAACTGTACAAAACCAACATTTCAAATTCTAAAGTCCATTCCCCCTTCCCTTCCAAAATATCTTTTTTGAAGTTATTTTTTTGCTGATTTTATATTAACAAACGAACCAAATTACAACTAGACGAAAGCACTATAATTTTAAAGAAAGCAAAACCCTAAAGTTTTAAAAGAAACAAAACTGGCAGAACTTAAACCTCCAGAGACAACAGCCCAAACGAAGAAGACTAGAAAATCAAACATAAAACCAAAACAAGACCCTACAAACAAACTTAGCCAAGTTCATAACCAATTCCAAAAACTTTAGATCTAAAACGTCGAGCAAATGATTAAACTCTAAGAGGTCGAAAGTAACAGGTTATGGCCGAAGGAGAACCAAAAACCATAGCACCGAGAAGATCCGCACCGTCAGCCATCACACCAAAGAGACTAAAACGGGGATCAAACACACGGTCCTGGCTACTCCAACAGCGACTCAATCGAAAGAAAACCATAAACTCACCGCAAAGAAACCGCATGCAAACGAACTCAACACTGCTCCAAACAAAAAGAGGGGAAACACATTCCAAGGATAAACCCTGAAGCACAAAGGCGAAGGGTCCAAAAGGATATCAAATTCTTACATGTGGACACTCGCAAGCGAAACTCAGTCATCTACCGACTAAAAAAGCCACATCCTCGCAAGAGAAAAACTGATTACCGAAACTACTGCTGTCTAAAGCTCAAAAGCGAAGCCTAACCGAGTCCAACCTAAACCTGCAGATGCCCAAACAACAAAATACCATCCACAAAAACAACCCCTAAAGAGCACTGCAATACACTCAAACCATGAAACATAACTAAATAGCAATAGACATGAAAAACCATGAGCGGGAAACTGAGACTTATAATAATACATAGGGTTTAAGCAAAACAGATTGGAGACTAAAAACAAAGATCCAAACAGTTGAACCCATGCCACTCATGCCCATAACAGATCGAAACGCAGCAGCCCTAACAGCTCACAAAACTACCTGACCTTAACACGGAAACACAAACCCACCGATGGTGAACCGGTAGAGAAGCAAAATCGGCATATTCTTCTCGCCATCCTTTCCGGCTCAGGTACCTTTATCAGACAGGCCGACCAGCAAAATGTAGATAATAAATAAAAATTCTAAATCCTAACCCACAAATATTTACAGTCTTGCGGGCCCATCCACTGGCATTTTATGTATTTATATTGTTTAAAAATCAATAAAAATATTAGAAATTTTTGAAATATTTAACTTTATTTGGTGGAAAATAATTTTCATAATTATTTTACTAGACATTCCTTGAAATACCATCAAAAGATGTTCAAATTCCAAAAATACCACACACTCCTAAAAGTTCCAAAAATACCACATTCTCAAATGTTCCAAAAATAAGGGTTTAGAATTAAAAATTTGGGGTTTGAGTTCACTAAATAGAGTTTAGGGTTTAGTTTTGAATGGGTAAGTTTTTGTTTTGGGGTATTAGACCATCTCCATTATTCATACCCATTTGGTATCTAAAACTTTTTTTTATTAATATTTTAATCAAATACACTTACTTTTTTTGTAGGTAATCAAATACATTCACTTAAGAACTCTTAATCTTATTTAATTAGTATTGTCCTCCATTGGTAGATCTTGAAGGGGTTCTTAAAAACAAATTTTAAATTTTTAAGGAGAAATTTATGTTATAAATTTTACAAATAATACAAATTAAAACATACATGAAGTAAAAGCAAATGAAAAAGAAAATTTTAAATTTTTAACCGAACCAAACGGAGTTTGAAATCTTATTACGATCCAAATTTTTTCCATATATGCTCGACCTAATCCGCTTTTAGTTGTTCATATATTAATCTATCTCGAACTCGATTTCGATTGGCCATCGCGTTGGCAAGATTTGTAGGCATATCCGTCGAGTACGTATGATCAACTCGTGCATTCTTGTTTCCTTCTCCTTGATTGAATTCTGATAAATCGAAATGAGTGTATCCATCTCGTTCATCTTCTACTATCATATTGTGGAGTATGATACATGCTCTCATTATTTTCCTAATCTTTAGCTTATCCTGAAAGTGGAAAAGAGAGAGCTCTAATAGCTTGAGAGAAATGTAAAAGACTCTGTATTTTTTTATTGATAATGAAAATGAAAGCAGTACATTGTTTATATAGTAAAGTGATGAAAAACCTAATATTGAGCTCACAAACATAAGAAAAAATCGAAAACAATATCAGAGGCACGTGATTAAGGGATTGAATCTATTAGTGAGCTGGATTTTGTGAGGTGGAGGAGTCATACATTGCTCATGTAATTTGTGTGTAAAGAATCTCTGTTCTTGACCGTTGAAGAAGGGTTAAGTGGGCTTTGGCTTTGAATTGTCTTCTTGGGCTGAAGCAGAAACTTGTTTAGGTCCAACTTCTGAAACCTCTAGCTTAGGCAGAGTGTTTGTATTGTTAATACACCCCCCCCCCCTCAAACTTGGGGTAGGGGGAAGACTAACACCAAGTTTGTCTCTTAAGCTGAGGAAGGGAGCTTGAGCCAGTGATTTGGTGAAGATGTCGGCTACTTGTAGAGCAGCTGGAATGTGCTTAACCTCCAAAGACTTTGAAGCAACTTGTTCACGAACATAATGATAATCCACTCCATAATGTTTTGATTTGGAATGAATTGTAGGATTGGCAGTCAAATATACTGCATATAAGTTGTCACATAGCAGCACTGGAGTTGCTCTCAATGGAAAACCAAGTTGTGGAAGCAGAGTTACAATCCAGGTTACCTCTGAAGCTGCAGAAGAAAGTGATATGTATTCTGCTTCAGTAGAAGATTTGGATACTGTGGGATGGCATTTTGCAGACCATGACAGTATATTTTGACCAAGAAAGGTACAAAAAACACTTGTGGATCTTCTAGTTTCATGGCAGTCAGCCCAATCACTATCACTGTAACAAATCAACACTGAGGTAGCAGCAGAAAACAAATTGATACCCATATGTATAGTTCCTCTTACATAACGCAGAACACGCTTGAGCAGATTGAAATCAGCATTAGTAGGTGTATGCATCTTTTGACAAATCAAATTGACAGAAAATTGTAAGTCAGGCTTAGTAAGAGTCATATATTGTAACTTACTAGCCAATCTTCTTAAATGAGTGGGATCAAAGGAAGGTGTATCTGAACCTGGTACTTTGTCCAATTTGAGAGGTAATGGAGTAATCATTGGTGCACAATCTGTCATCCAGCTGTGATGAGAATGTCAGTAGCATACTTAGCCTGATTCAAGAATATACCCTGATTAGTAAATTGAGCCTGAATACCCAAGAAATAGTGAAGAGAGCCCATGTCTTTTTTGCAGCAGACTTTGAATCAGTTGATCATTGTTTCCTGAAACAATCATGTCATCAATATAAAGGAGTAACAAGATAGTATCATTTCCATGTGAGTACACAAAAAGTGAAGGATCTGGGAAGCTGCAAATGAAACCAAAGTTTAATAAGAATGAGATGAGTTTGTCAAATCAGGCTCGAGGGGCTTGTTTTAAGCCATAGATTTCTTTCTTCAATTTGCAGACATGATGAGGTCTAAGTGGATCTATGAAACCTGGTGGTTGTTTCATAAACACATGTTCTTGCAAATCTCCATGTAAGAATGCATTCCTTACATCAAATGTGGTGTGACTTCAGGGACTTGTTGAAACACCTGGAGCTTACTATCAAAGCCAATAAGTTTAAATTTTGCATCTTCATAAGTCATGTCAGGCATAATCTCCAAAGAGTTTTCAATAAATGCACCAATAGACTGATATTCTTGTCCCAAACCATTCAAGGCAGCATAAATCATTTCATGTTCAATTAAAGGATAGCCTATAGAGTCTAACTGATCACATACAACTTTTACTTCACTTAAATATTCAGCCATGGATTTCTGGTTTTTAGAGATACCTTGTAGCCTTCTTTGCATATTAATCTTTCTAGTTGCTGAGGCTCTGTTGTATTTCTTTCCAAGACAGAGCCACACTTCTTGTGCTGTTTGAAGGCCATAGACTGCTATTAAATCCTCTTCTGACAGTGAACCAAAAAGCCAAGATTTTACAAGTTGATCCTTTTGAATCCATTTAGTAAACTTTGGATTTGCTTCTATAGTAGTTACATCTCCATTTGTCTTGGTGACAGTAGATGAGGGTCGAGTATAAGATCCATCAACAAACCCCATTAGCATCTGACTTGAAAGGAAACTTTCGAACTGGGTTTTCCATAGAAGGTAGTCGGAAGAACACAATTTGAGGGTTACACAATGAGAAATGCTTAGAGAAGAAATAGATATCAGATCTGAGCCTTCCATGGCGCTGATACCGTGAAAGTGGAAGAGAGAGAGAGAGAGAGAGAGCTTTAAGAGCTTGAGAGAAATGTAAAAGACTATGTATTTTTTTATTGATAATGAAAATGAAAACAGTTTATTGTTTATATAGTAAAGTGATTAAAAACCTAATCTTGAGCTCACAAACATAAGACAAAATCGAAAAACAATATCAGAGGCACGTGATTAAGGGATTGAATATGTTAGTGAGCTGGATTTTGTGAGGTGGAGGAGCCATACATTGCTCACGCAATTTGTGTGTAGAGAATCTTTGTTTTCTCTATTCTTGACTGTTAAAGAAGGGTGAAGTGGGCTTTGGATTTGAATTGTCTTCTGGGCTGAAGCAGAAACTTGTTTAGGTCCAACTTCTGAAACCTCTAACTTAGGCGGAGTGTTTTTTTGTTAATATATCCCAAAAGAGCAGGATTTTTGACGATGGCAAATCGAGCTTGCAAGACTCCAAAAGCTCGTTCCACATCTTTCTGCACAGATTCTTAAGAGGTAGAAAATAACGACGCTTTAGGATCTTGAGGAAGTGAAATTGATTGGATAAATGTTGCCCATTTAGGATAAATACCATTGGTTAGAAAGTAAGCCAAATGATACTCACGTCCATTTACGTAGTAATTAACTTTCAGTGCACGACCATTTAAAATATCATCAAACACCGATGAGCGATCAAGAACATTGAGATCGTTTAAAGTACCTGGAGGACCGAAAAAGGCGTGCTAAATCCATAGGTCATGTGAGGCTATAGCTTATAAAACAATAGTCGATTTTCCTGAACCACGGGTATATTGTCCCTTCTAAGCGGTGGGACAATTCTTTCACTCTCAATGCATACAATCAATGCTCCTTATCATCCCTGGAAATCCACGAGCCTCTGCAACATGTAGTAACCGTTCTAGATCATCGGGTGTAGGTCTTCGTAAGTATTCATCCCCCAACAAATAGATGACTCCTTCAACAAATTTCTCCAAACATAAAAGGGCAGTACTTTCACCAAGTCAGAGATATTCGTCAACCATGTCCCCCATACAATCGTAAGCCATAATACTAATTGCCGCCCGACACTTTTGTAGTCCGGAAAGACTTAATCTTCCAGTAGCATCTCTTTTTTTGCTTAAAATAAGAAACTTCAGTTGATAGACAATCAACTATTTTTAAGAACAAGCTTCATTCTAAATCGTCTTAGGAATAGAGTAGGTGGATATGTTGCGTCATCACTAAAGTAGTTGTGCCATAAACGATTATGGCCTTGCTCACAGTCACTTTCTATGTATCGACGTTTGTTCTTGTGCGATGCTATATGAGATGAAGATTGATCGTTTAATACATAAACTAGTACAAACCGTGACACATCCTTACAAAAACCAACTAAAATAAAACACATTACACAACTTGTGTTTGTCACATATAATCAGAAAAAAACCGTGACACATGCTTACAAAAATAATATGTGACACATCCTTACACTTGCAGACTTGATACACACTTACACAAACCGTGACACAGACTTGACACATGCTGAACTTGTCTTCTACTTGACCATAAACAAATTACAATATGTGAGCCTTCCTGCAAAAATAAACAGAACATAATCAGAACAGATCAGAACTTATACACAAAGACACAAAAAAAAAAAATCAGAACAGAATCTCATACACAATAAGCTAAATACTAATATGTGACACAAAAACCAATATGAGATTACAATTATAACTTATACACAAAGACACAAAGAAAAAAATCAGAACATAATCTTATACACAATATGCTAAATACACTTGCAGACTTGATACACACTTACACACAACTCAAAAAACAGATTTCAATTACTCACATAAACAAAAATCATAACAGAATCTCATACACACTAAGCTAAATAAAAAGTCAGAATTAGAAGCATTCAAACCTAAAAGAGCATGTCACTGATTAGCTTATCTTTTAGAGTTATTTCCATATCAGTTACTAAATCCTTTTTGCTAATAAGACTTTCAAGCAATCCAACCTTCTTCACCCTCTCTTTCATTGCTAAGTCTTTCTCTTTTATTAACCAGATTTTCTGAAAATCCAGAACTGCATCTTTCCCACTCTCCCCTGTCCCACTTACCTTCCCTTTCCTCTTGGATTCCTTTACACCTTCAGGCCTTGACATTGTTTCATCACACTTATTGACAGTGTTAGAACTTGTGTAATTATCATCTACTTTCCTTTTTTGAATTAGTATCACCTTTAACAGTAGATTGACACCACTTCTCGTCATTGCGTAGTTCAATCCATGCATGTTTCATGTTAAATTTTACCTTGTGATCTTGGTAAAAAATGTCATAATCCATCTTCAAAATATCATTCTCATTTTGACCACTGCTTTGTTGTCTCTTGGCTGCCTCATAACAGCCAACAAACTTGCAGACTTGGTCATTAATTTTATGTCATCTCTATTTACAAGTCCTTGCATCTCTGTTTTAAAAGCCTTCAAGCCTTGGTGATGCATTAAAAAAATGCAGCAATCCTCTTCCAAAAAGCAGTGTACTTTTTCTCATTACCAACAAAAGCATCCTTGCTAATGTTGAACCAAGCACTGCACAAAACTATGTCCTCTATTGGCGACCATTTCTTCCTCTCTCTACGCTCAACAACCTCAGCCCCTATTGTAGGGGTTATGTAACACTTACTGTTAAAGATCTCTTGTTGGCTATTCAAGAGATCCATGAAATTAGAAGGTCATCCTAATAGATCCATGAGAATTGAGGTTATGTTACACTCACTGATTTGGAAATTAAAAGTCTGTTACAAAACATCAACTAGTTTTGTTTCTGGTTTGTGTATTACAAAACAGTTTCAGGGAGTAGAAGAGGTTTTAATAGCTGTTAGAGTTAGAGTTTTAATTGTTCTTAGAGTTAGTGGGTGAGAATGAATTTGAGTAGTTTGGTTGTTGTTAGAGTTTAATTGTTGTTAAAGTTTTAATGGTTAACCAAACAAGCAATCAATGACCCCTATTACCTACACCTAATTCACACAACAACCAACAATCAAGTAGAAAATTACAAATCTTTAATCAGCTTCGAATCTACCATGTACTGATCCTAATTACAACATTTTGGTGTAGTGTTGCAGCCTGTAAAATAGATGCACCAACACAATTAGATACACTAGCACAACTTAAACATTATACAATCCAATTAATAAATATCAAGCACCAAACAAACTTCAATTTCATTCACTTTAAAAAAAGTATAATAAAATTCAAATATGAAATCACAAGAAAACAATCCAATTATCAAACTAAAAATCACCAAATACTCTGATCAAAATCTAAACTTTACAAAGATCATTCATCATAAGTTACTTAAATAATGAACTTATCAGTTTAACTCAATGCACAAAACAAACAATCTATTATAAAAAACCAAACAATCTAATAATGAAATCAAGCTTCAAATGAATCAAGCACCATATGGACATATACTAAACTGATTATCAAAGCATATTATCAAAGAATTATAGTCACAAATTACACAAATTATGCAAAGATAAAAAATCACATAATAAACAGTTAATCTAATCTCTAACCTAATCAAACAAAATATGAGCCAAATCAACCAGTTCTACAATATCAAAACAGTAATGGTATTGAAAAATTTTCATTCACTTATCTCCGAAATGGATTTCGAATCCGAAATCGATTCATGTTTGTTTTTGCACTCGCCTTCCTTCTCATAACCGCTGAATCTTCGTTTATCATAATCTCCGACAGAATCCGTCTCACCTCACCGGATTTCTCAAAGATGCGAACGTCGGAACCTAAATCTCCTTCGTCGCCGCCTTTGAAAGTTTTTAGGATTTCTGTTGATTTTCATTCCAAGCGAAAACCCTGAAAACTTTTTAGCTTTTTTTAACTCGTTCCAATAATAGGAGGCCACGTACAGTCTCTTACAAATTTCTCAAAACCCTTCGCCCAGAAACGACTACAGTTTTTACATTTTATATTTTTTGGCCTTTAATTACTAAGAAACCCACCTAATAAACCCATTGCATACCCTGATGGAGATGCTCTTAGGATTTAAATTGTAAACTTTAAAATTATTTTAAATTTGTGGTATTTTTGGAACGAGAAAATTTTGTGGTATTTTTGAAAAAAGAATTGTACTTTTAGAAGTTTTGGGAGCGTCTGGTATTTTTGGAATATACCTAATTTTTTGTGGTATTTTCGAGAATCCTCCTTATTTTAATAAGCATTATATATATGGGCATTCTCAAAAATACCACAAACTCCCCCAAATTCCAAAAATTCCACAAAAATATTTTTGTTCAAAATATACCATAAATTTAAAATAGATTTAAAACTTCAAATTTTAAACTCTAGACCTCCAAAACTAAACTCATCCTTTTAAAGCTAAACTCTAAACTCTAATTAGTGAACCCAAACCAAAATAATTAAATTCTAAACTCTTAAAATTTATTTTGTGGTATTTTTGGGGAAAAAAAAACAATTTAATTGTATTTTTGAAATATTTGAAAATGTGTGATATTTTGAAATTTAAATATCTTTTAGTGGTACTTCAAGGAATTCATCATAAATAAATATATATATATATATATATATATATATATGTGTGTGTGAAAATAGTATATATTATAACAAATTTGATAGATTATATTTTACTAAATAGGTAAATGTATTTGTATGAATTTTCAAATTTATTTAGTTCTTATTTACATTAGTAGATTGATGGTCAATGTCAACCCATGGATAACAGCTTGTCAAACATGCGATTTGCGATGGGTCTAAGTGTGAAACCTACCTTTTAATAGATTTAATATTTTATGTTCAAATATGTCTTAGAGCAAGATTATCGGTGGTTCTTTAACCGACCGATTCTAAAAAAGATTTGCAGAAGAGGAGAGACGAGCCTTCGTTTGGATACTTCGGATCAGAATAAAGATCACCACGTGACGGCTTGTTATTGGCGGTCCTTTTTTTTGTCGAGTTGTTTTTTTTATAATTTTTCTAGGGCTTAGTTTTTGGGTATTCGGTTCAGTTGCGATTCTTCGGATCCTAAATGTGAATATCCAATTGATACTTTTTTAATATTCGGTTTGGTTCCAGTTCGGTTCTTGTCGGTTCCGGGTTGGTTCGGTTTAATTTTTTTATTCATGATTTTTTGTAGGGTTGCGCTTTCGGGTATTCGATTCGGTCCCGGTTCTTCGGATCCTAAATTCGAATACCAATCGATATTTTTCTAATATTCGGTTCTATGTCGGTTTCGGGTATTTCAGACCCGAAATACCAAAAAAATACCCGAAATTTTCGGTTCTATGTCGGTTTTTGATTTTATGTTCAAATATTAATGCATTAACTTGTTATGTTCAAATATTTTAATTAAAAATAATTATGTTCAAATATCTCAAATTAAAAAAAATAATTCTTAATATTTTAAGAACCACATTAATGACTATTTTCCGTTTGTAATTTGTACTTCTATTTTAAATATGTTTTTTATGTAATATTTATTTAAAATTTATGTAATTTGTCCTTTATAATATGACATGTTTAAAAACTCAAATAAAGTGTATTTTACTTTAAAATTATAATTAAAAATAATATTATTTTATTCTAAAAATCCATCACTTGATTCTACCATTAATCCCCTAAAACAAGTAAAGTTTCTTAATTTTTCTCTAATCTTTAATTAATTAATAAATTGATCTAAAAAACTTTAATTTGGGTTCCAACAATAATCTTGCTCTTACAGCGATCCGATTTGGGCTTAACTTACGGATTTTGACCCGTTTTGACATCCTTATATCTCATACTTACTGGTTATAATAAGTTTGACGTAAATGATTGTATCATGTCTCATACTTATTGTACTATAAATTTTACATAAGTGATTGTATCATAATACATCATGCTTATTGTTATTCATTTCCGTGAACCATATTATGTGTAGAGATAGTATGTTTGATGTTTGACAATGATAATATTTGTCAATTTCTACTTAATAAAAGCAGGTTTTTGAAGCATGTCTCATGCTTTTACTCAAAAAGAAATTATAAGACACGTAAATCAAATATAAAATCTATAAGGCAACTTTGAAGAAAATATTATGAAAAGTTCCCCTTTATTAATCCAAAAAAGGACTGATTGGAATTGACAAAAGAAATGAATGAATAAAAGAAATCCTTAAGATTAAATATCCGAAATTAAATTACAAAGTCGAGAATCTCTCCAACCCAAAAGTTCCATAATGTTGGGACTTTCCACACAATAGCTACATAGACAACATCTTAATTAGGGGCTGGTTACTTAATACTTACACGCACCATTACTTGGGTTGTTCTGTACGACAATACCAGTTCCACTGAAATTACATGCTCCATCATTGCGACCATTTTTCTGGAAGTAAGCATTCATCACAAAAGATGCATGTGTCCTCACACTGCTCGGGTTAAAGCACGAGCCACCGGTTTGGATCGGCTTACAATCAACACCTCCTTGACTACAAACCCAATCAACATTCCCTTGTAACTGCGCATCCGTAGCTCCCGACCTCGCCACACACCATTTACCACCACCGGTCCTAGGCGCGGGCAATGCTGGACGTGGACCGCCTCCTGGACCGTTTCTAAGAAGGCCAACATCGTAAACTGGAGTAAAATCTGGTCTAAAAAGCCCCCAATTCCGCTCTGCGGTTGGACCGGGCTTGTTTTGTTCGTTGAAAAGAGCGAAAATGTAAGTCTCAAACCGTCTATTAGGCATAAGAGGTGTTCCTTGGCGTTGTGAACGTTTAATGATGTTGAGGTTGAACCAAGCAGCGTTTTCGGGGGAGCACCAAGGTGCATCACAGGCAGAAGGCCAGCCCGTCTCACCAACAACAATGTTAACATCACCGTAGCCAAGAGCTTTCATAGCCGAATAAGTCGAATCCATAAGAGTATCATACATGTTTGTGTAGACTTTTCGGGTTAACGGGTCATGGATTGCCTTATATGGAGAGCGGAAAATGGCGAAATTGAGATTTTTCGGGTCGAAACCAAAGTAAGGGTATGGATTAATCATGAAAGGAGATTTGGTCCGACGATGATAAGCTAGGATTGGAGCCAATACGCCTTTGTCCCAGCCAGCTCTGAATCGACCGCTGCTTGGTGCACCTTTCACGTCATAAGCTATGATATTAAGTGAATGTGCGGTTGTTACCTGAAACCAATTGCAAAATATAGCATATTAGAACCAACTATAACTTATTAGTTTGTAACAAGTTGGTACATTTCCTAAGAAATTGTTATTTATTTGATTTTCTTAAAAGCATATTATTTATGATATAATAAAAAAACTTGGCAAACACATTACATTACGAGTTGTTTTCACTTTTGTCATCAATTTAACATTCAAAAGGAACAACCTTGGACGGTGAGATAACGTGGCAGTGTCTAAATTGTCAGAATTTGAATAATCAAATCTTTTAAACATTTTTTGAAAAAAAACAAACATGCGAATCTAAATTTTTGTAAATAATCAACTTTTCTTTTGTATTTTCCATGTTTTTAAAAAAAGAATACGTCAACTATCATAATGATGAGATTTTTAATATAAATAAAGAGTCAAAGTTGCATTAACATAAAATACTTGCAATTTCAAAGTCAAAGTAGACATCTTCAAAATTATATAACAAAAAGCATCATATTAAAATTTTGATATATAATATTATATTTTTAATTTGATTATTTACCAAAATAAAACTAATAAATACAAATTCAAAAACAACAGAGAAAAATCTGACCTTAATATCTCTGATACCAGAACGAACCAAAGCATTGTTAAGATTCCTCATCGCCGGTAAAAGATTGTTAATCAAGTTATTATCTCCGGTGAGCAAAATCTCATTCCCGACGGAGATATACTTGATCTTCGTCTGTGGATGAAAAGGTTTAATATTTGCCCCAACCCATCGACGAGCTTGTCTTATATTAGCTAACGCCGGAATATCACCGTTAGGAACGGTAACGACGACGGAGATTCCAGTTCCGGCGAATGCACGGAGGATATCTGGATTTACATTGAAGATCTTAACGCTATCGATTGAAGTTCGCGTTTTGATGAAATTCGCCACCTCACTCGGCGGAGGAAGGTTTCCGAGAGTGCCGTAGTTGACGCCGATGGCGGTGATCACGGCGGGGATGGTGAGGAATGTAGCGGCGGAGAGGAGGAGGATGAGAGAGATTGACGGTGGCGCTTTAGCCATTTTCGTCGGAAGAAATCAAACGATTCAAGTGAAAACCGTGAATCGTTTGAGGTGAATTAGCTTTTATTTTATTTTTTTTATATATAAAGGCAATCAAAGATCTATATATAATAATAGTGAAAATAAGAGATCTCTATATATAAAGTAATTAATAAATAGATAGATTTGACCGTTTTTAATAGTGTTATATGTATATTTATGGTGGCGACTAGCTGGATTGTTTAGAAAGAAAATTATATATTTTTTTTTTTTGGTCTTCTCATGTGCTTAAGCTTAAATATGGGGGTTTTGCTAATTGTTGAAAAGTGGATTTTGTTGTCACCATGAATAAATTAGTACAAATATGGCTAATTATAGACTTTTTTGGATAATTGTGTTATCATCTTCTTTTTTTTCTTCTTGTCACCATTGTTTTATCATCTTTTTTGGCAGTTTCTAGCGGTTAATAAACTCGAGCCAATCGAATTTAATACTAAAAAGGCTGTATTTCTCTTGTTGATGTGAAAAGTTAGTTTATAAGATTAATCATACCATCCTAATTTTATCCACATACCGATTCATTCGTTACAAAACAACATTTTAGATATTAGAGTGTTTTTTGTTGTAAAAAAAAAAAAGATATTAGAGTGTTGCTTTTATTGGATATTATTTGCTAAGAAGTTATTCTTAAGTAGCTCAAGGGGGGATTTGAGTGTTTTAATTTTACTAATAAAATATATATTTTTCTATTTTATAAAAGTGGTATTTAAGAATTTCTGTATTGTTTTGATATTTACTGAATAATTTTTGATAAATTGTATTAACTTTTTGTCTTGGAAATAAATTATATTAACTATAGTTAATAACAAAATTCAAACAATATAAATTAAATAATATTTGCGTCTTTTTGTAGTTAGCTGTTAGCGTGTAAATATATTTTAGTATTAAATGATATGAAATAGATGGAATAAAAAAAATAATTGAATTAGGGTCAATATAGTTATAATTAATGTTAATTTGCCAGCCGACCAAAAAAAAAGAATGATAAAAATGGTAAATGAAAATTAAGGGAGAGATCAACGCGGTTCTGATAGCGTCATATGATGGACACGTATTCGTATGATGGACAGAGTTCGAACAGTACTGAACAAAGTCAAATAGATTCGAAATTGAAGTAGGGAGGTGTTGGAGAAGCTGATTCTTAACTTTTACCTACGCATTCTTTTTAAGTCCTTAACCCATTTACCGTGGTTTCTTTAGGTGAAAATAATTCCTTCTCCACCGACCACCGTTAGGTTTGCTTCCCGTGCCGTGCCAAGTCAATGAGAATGGGAATGAAAGACTTAAACCAACTCAATGAGATTTAGACCAAACACAACTAATAAATATCTTCATACTATTCATGTAACCAAACAAATCTACAACTATATATAAAATATAAAATTCAAAAAAAATCTAAGAATTCAACTTCAATAAATTTTTCTTAATAAATAATTAATTAAAATTTAATTTAAAACAAAATAGATATAGTACTTAGTATTGACTAAATTAATTTTTAATATATATATGTACATATAATATTATATATTGAAAATATAAAATATTTAAATGTATCATTTTTACACTCCTTCCACATATATATATATATATATATGTAATTATACTTCTATATTTAAATTTTGTTTCAGTAATTACATACTTATTTTTGCAAAAATTAAAGTCATAAGTATGGTATATATATCAAAATTATATTTAAAAAGATAATATTTATTATGCCCATGGTGCGAGACATTATCTAGTAAGTTAGATAAAATACCATGGCATAACATGTTTAACGCAAAAAAAAATAGTTAAATAGTGGAATTGTAGCGTATAATTTTTTTTTGTTTAGTGGTTTTAGAAAAATGTATGTAATCTATAAAAGTAGGTAGAACTTTGTTTATGTCTTTCACATGTTGCATCTTCGTCTATAGCTTTTGATTTTTTAGAATGAAAATTTAACTTTAACTGTTTTTTGTTCTATTTGTTAGTAATATTTCGTATTTATCCTTTGTTGTTTTCATAATTATTTTTATTTTCTACCGCTAGTTATATCTACAAATTTTGTCAAAAACAAAAAAAAAAATGTTCTTTACAATTGACCCAATAGTCAAAATAAGTAATTTAAATTTGAGAAAAAACCTTTAAAATACACAAACTTATTTAATTTTGTATTTTTCATACACGAACTTTTCATGTTTACATTTTAATAAACAAACTAATTAGTGTTGCCTTAATAATACTTCAACTTTTCAAAATTGTAAGTTTACACAGATTTGGTTAACGTCTGCTAAATATCATTTAACTACAGTAAGTTAAACCTAAACTAGGGTTATTCAAGTTTAATCCCTTTTATGACCTCAACATTAGTTATTAGTTCTTCTTCTTCGCCTCTCATCTCCATTACCGCTTCTTTAGCTTTTAAAAGCTAGAGAAGAGATAGAGGAGTAGATGGATCGAAGTCTTAGTTTAGGGACAAACTCTTGTAGTTGGGCCAAGGTCAGTTGAAGGAGAGCTTTGGTCCGATGTGCCAATGTAAAAGGTCGACCATTGTGCTTAAATCATGTACGAACGATAACCCGTGAAGAAAATTCTTCAGGTTGATGTTCATGTGTTCTTCAAGTGGACTGAAGACGAGAAACCTCACGGTTGGCAGAAGGAGAGTCTTCTTGAGGCATGAGATGTGATTCGAAATCAAAAGGATGAAATTAAATCCCTCAAAGACGTGATCATGAAGTTTAATCAACAATTTTGCAATAAAGCATATACTAGTGATTCTACTTTGGTTAAACTTGAAGAAGAAAAGTTGAAACTTCCAGAAGAAAAGATGAAGCTTGAAGTAGAGAAGGTTAAGCTTGTGAATAAGTCGATGGTTTGTCAAGAGAAGGAGAAATTGTTGAGATAATTTATTGTTATCTCGTGGGGTGGGTTTGTCATAGTGATAGCCATGATCCTTACAATGGTGAAGAACTAAATTGATTGAGGTCATTCGATGGTTGTTGATGTTGTGTCTAATTGGTGTAGTTTGGTTGTCTTTTAGCTATTTTGGTTTAGTTTGATTGTCTTTAAGCTATTTTGGTGTACTTTGATTGTCTTTAAGCTAATTTGATGGTGTATGTTGTTCAATTGATGTAATGAATATGTTGACTGTTTTATAGTGTATAATTGGTTGTTTTGTGGTTTATAGATATCAAGATCTTACGAAAATACTTTAACCAAAATGTAAGATCATCTTACAAAACCCAAAATGTAACATCTTTCTACAAAGTGAAAATGTAAAACATCATCCTATGGAAGCTAAAAACCATCCTTCAAAAGTAAAACATCATCCTGCCAAAGTCAAATAGATACCAAAAACCATCTTTATATTGCATCATAGTTAAGATACCAAAAACCATCCTTCTACCGCATCCTAGTTAAAAACTATCCCGGTCAAATAGGAACCAAAATATAAAAACCAGCCTTTTATGGCTTTGGTGGTGGAGAGCCAGCTAGATCCATGACTTGAGATCCCCACACATCAAACATTCGGCCTGTGTATGGTGAAATGTAACACCCATAACCTCTAGGTATGGGTGGTTCTCTACCTCTTATGCGACCCCTAGGACAACCTCTATCTCTTCTTGGCGGACCATTTGATGAAGTAGTCGGTGTAGGAGGAGCACTTGAAGAAACCAATATTGTTGAATGGCTGGTGGACAAAACAATAGGCTGACTAAGTATGTTCCTCCTCTTCTTTTTTGGTGCATTTTGGACACTCCATATGTCATCCTATCATACAACAATGATATGAAAAACATACTGACACAAAAATGACAGTTTAAATGAAAGGATAAGCATACTTACAGTTGGTGTTTTTTTTGTCTACCTCTTTTGCGTGTATTAACAGGGGGAATTACTTTTGAGTTCTTACAAGTGACTATGTTGTGGCCTTTCTGGAGACAATTTCCACAAGTTATCTTTCTTCTTTCCCTTGTTACTTTTTGGATTAGTTGAGGGTTCTTGGGGTTTCTTGATCCTATCATGTTTCCTTGGACGTTCGGGCATCCTCCTTTATTCGGTTTCTTGTATTGGCTCCTTACATGTCTTCTTCCATAGGCTCTCTCCATTAACTGGCTTGATGTTTTCCTTGTAGGTGTCTTGCCAAGTTGCTGTCAAGTAGCACTTATCTACATAACTGACATCAAGAAAAGAAAGCATTAAATATCAAAAACTGTGTCACAAAATCATTAGATACAAGTTACTTACTCTTCTACATTTTTGTTGACCTCAGTTAGCACAAAAATAACATGCCTACATGGTGTTCCCGTGACATTCCATTGATTACAAGCACAATGTTTGTCGAAAAGATTGACTTTGAAGCTCTCATTGTGCTAATAACCTCGTACAAGGTCTTACTACTCTTAATTACAAAGCAATATTTGTTGTCTTTGCGGTTCTATTCTTATTCTTCCATCACTTTAGGTGGAAACCGTGAACCAAATTTGCTTTTCTTCTCATGCCTTCTTGATATACACTTCATTGTTAATATTCTTATCTCCTCAAGCATATTGATCATTGGAAGCTTTCTTCCTTCTTTGATGGTTCTGTTAAAGCTCTCGGATAAGTTATTACAAACATCTTCACTCCTGGCATTATCACCAAAGAAGGCTCTACACCATGTCTTTGGGTCTCTCTTAATTAAATCATCATGAGCTGCTTCATCAAACTCTTTCAGAGATTCCATATTTCTCTCATAATCAGGAATCGTTTCACTGATTGTCACTGCCCAGAAGTAATCTTCATATTCATACTTCCCATAACACTTACTCCAATTGGCAAATATATGCCTTGCACAACGCTTATGTTCTGCTTGGGGAAGCAAGTCTGCCACATCATTAATCAGACCCTTCTGCTTGTCAGAAATCACTGTTAACCCATTTCCAAGACCCAAACTCAAATCATCTACCACCTTCTTTGTGAACCAGGCCCATGAATCGTTATCTTCCACCTTTACAATTTCCCAACCAATAAGGTATATCCTATTTTCAGAATCTTTTCCAACAACAACTAATATCTGCCTTTCAACTCTCCTTTCATAAAACCTCCATCGAGTCCAATAAAAGGCTTACAAGAGTTCTTCCAAGTTTCTCTTAGTGGTGCAAAACAAGTATAGAATTTGTTAAAAACTTGATTTCCATATGCTCTTGGAACTGTTACAATTTCAGTTGTGGTATTAGGATTTGAACTTCTCACTTCTGCCTCATAATCCCACAACTTAGCAAATTGTTGCTTTTGCGTTTCTAGCACCATGTCTAAAGCTATTCTCCTAGCTTTTCTACATATCCACTTAGACACTGTGATATGATACCTTATCATTATCTCATCTTTAATATCAGTCCACCTAATATCTGGCCCTCCTTTTATTGCTTCATCCTAGAATAGTGCAGCCACTGTTTCGTGCTTCAACATCCTCACCTTAATACTCTTTAAATGGTTATAAGTGTTGACAAATGTCTTCACCGTCCATCTGTGCATTGTTGTCTCTAGTGAGCAGTATATTTTCCACTTACATTTAGAATTTATGTATACATCTGCCAGTTTGGTCTTCTCCCATCTTCTTAGTTTCACATCATATTGAGTTTGCAGAACATACCTAAGGAGTTGGTCTTTGAATTCATCTCTAGTCTTGAAAGTTTGCTTCAATCAAAGATATGGAGGCTTGTTTTATCATATGAATTTCTAGATATGTCTTTTTGTGGAAGTCTTCCCATTCATCATTCATATCAACTGTTGCATCATGATGTTCTCCATTAGTGCATTGCCTCTCAAACTCATATTCCTCACCATTAGCCTCATTCTCATAAACATCAGCCACATTCTCAGCACCATCAGCCGCATTCTCAGCACCATCAGCCTCATTCTCACTACCAATAACCTCATTCTCAGCACCACTAGGCGCATTCTCAACAGTTTCTTCTTGAAATATATCATCAAACTTGGGATCATAACCTTATTCTCTCCTTAACTCTTCTCATTCGTCTATAACTTCTTGTTCTCCGGCTGGATCATCATCTAATTCTCCATTTTCACCAACTTCGGCAAATTATGGCTGTGAAAAAGCTTGGTCGATGAACAAATCTACCTCTTTTGTAGTTTCACTTGCTCTGCAAATTTTTCTAATCCCCTCATATTTTTCATCACTTATACACCTCAAATCTTTCATTTCTTCGTTTGGAAGTTTGTACCAAATCTTCTCAACAATCTCACTAACTCCATTAATCTTCGTTTGGACTCGGGAACGACCTTCAGGTAGAAGTACTTGGTTTTCCAGCCGGCAATTTTTTCTCCTGAGCCGATGGTTATCAGCTTATACTGCGGCTTGAAATTGATGTAGACAAAGCCGGTGTTTAACTTTGTCCGAGGTTGAACGATAGGGTTAATA
>OVBE01004654.1:0-23427 GCA_900406425.1 Iberis pinnata | reverse complement strand
GTAGTGTAGGGAAAACCAAACCATTCTCACATCACTCCATAAAATCATAGCTATCAACAACGTTCGGAATAGTTGGGATTCCACGGTTGGGTCCAATTGGTGGGTGTTCAGTGTGAAGACCTTGACCAAACAAAGCTCGGCGCGCGGTTTCCTCCGAACCATTACCCCCAGGACCCGAGTTAGATGCATCATTTGGATCGCCCATTAAGGGAGTCTGAGTGATGACGTTTTGGGTTTCATCGGAAGCCATCTGAAAATACATAAGCAAAAAAACAGAATCAGTATTCTGGTGATGACACAATCAATAAACGTTTTTAGCTATAAAAAGATAGCGAAATCATTTGTTAAAAACGTTTGCTAAACCGATAATTTAAAGCCAAAAAACGTCTCAGAAACGCTGAAATAACGTTTGCGTTTTTAATAACGCTTATCAAACGTTTCACAGATTCGCTAAAAAGCGTTTGTAAAACGTCTGCATTCTGATAACGCTGAAACTGTTTCGCAAACTCGCTTTAAAAAAACGTTCGCGGAAACGTTTGCGTTTTGAACCTTTAACCGTTTCGCAAACTCGCTTCGAAAGCGTTCGCGGAAACGAGTTAGATCGCTATTTCAGAGCTTTCTGAATAAACGATTCGCGGAAACGCTATTGAGCGGATCGCAAATACCGTTTTGTAATGCGTTTTTGAAATGCTAATAGAATATCGGTTCTGAAACGATTCGCGGAGACGTTATGAATACGAATCGCAAATTCCGTTTAACAGAAAGATCGGTAATGACCGAGGCGTTTTGAAACGCGGTTTGATAATCGTTTTTATCCACGATTCGCGTAAACGCTAAAAAGCGATTCGCAAATCCGAAAACGAAATGAGAAAACCGTTTGCAGAAACCGCAAAGAAGTCGAAACGATTTATGAAATCGTTTGAGAAATCGTTTTAAAAGATCGTAATCCTCAATCCGATTATGCAATAAGCGTAAGCGGATTTAAAGAATTAAGATTGTTAGACCGATTAAAACCGGATCAAGGAAAACGATGTAAAACGAATAAGAAACGATGTAAATACCGATGTAAAACGAATGCGAAGTCGAGATTGGAATCTCTTTCCTTAATTCTTTAAATCGCCCGTAGTGCCACGGTTATATGCGATCTAAGAATCCCAGGATACAACCGCAGGGAGACCGTTTCGAATGCACTCGAGAACGGAATCTGTCGAACTTAGAAGAACGATGTAATCTCGAGACTTAAATCCGGAGCCGTTAAAGACTTGGTCATCACGCGAGTTTGAGAGAAGATTTGATCTGAAATTAATTTCGGTTCAAGTTCTGGTCCGGTTTAAATTGTAGTAAACCTAGGACTAGGACTAGGACTAGGACATTCCCAAAGACCCAAAGACCCAACGACCCGCTTCGCGTCGGTCGGCGGCGGCGGCGCGCGCGTGTGGGTTGCCCATCTCTCTCCCATACACCATAGTGTACCCAAACCAATTGAATATAAACATGCACACTTCCATATATATACTAGTGAAAAAATGTTTCAACTACCAATGTGGGATAAAAACCATTTAATGTGCTTAGTCAACACTTTTATGGTTTTGCATGTTTAAGTTGATCTCTTTACATCTTCATTTCTCATTCAAAATGCACTCAATTTTGACAAATGAATATTCCATATTATAGTGCTCGTTACAAGGATTCCGATGCACTTATAATCCGATCATTTCGGTGAACGTCTTCACCGGAGAACTTGCTGGAACATTGGTAAAATTCATTGTTAAAAATTTAAGTTCCAACATCAACCTACAAAAAAGAACTATAAATTTCAAAAAAAATACTATATAATTGACTAAATGGAAAATGTACCCTCAAAATTAAATATTTATCAAGTCTATATAACCTTTATAATGTTTTCTTTTTAATACACCAATAAAATACAATATTGAAAAAGTAAAACAATATAAATTAAATTATTTTTTTCCAAATCATACATTATTTTCGATCTTGGTTAGTAGGGCTGTCAAATGGGTGGACGAAAGATGAGTTGTCCATGTCCATTCCATTATGAACCGGTTATGGACAGGTTCATATACATATGGCTTAAAATAGGATTCGTCCAATTTCGTCAAAATGGGTTGAATAAAATGGATAATGATATATAGACTAAAGTTTTAGGTCAAAATATTTAGAAATCTTTTTTGTAACTAGAATTTTGTTTTCCTAAAACTAAAAAAAATCTGACTTATGACTCATCTTTTTTTCTTTCTCTAGCGAAAAAATAAAAATAAAGTGTAAGATGGAGTTTTAAAATTTATGTTGTATTTTCTTTGCTTTTGTTTTTAAAACTTGTTATGTTTTCTTTGCTTATATTTGAACTTCTTAAAATTTGTTATATTTTTGTATTTATGTTAAAACTTGTTATTATAGATTTATTAAGTCAATTTTGATTACACAATTTGAGTTATAAGCAACAAAGAAAAAATAAAATTATGTCCAAAGGACACCCCATTTTAATATGGATGTTTATGGTCTTGGATTTTAATAGACTTGATCTTTAATGGACACGATCAAAATTTGTCCATAATCTGAATGGACAGTAATGAACGTGTCAAAATGGGTTTGGACAGTCCATTTGACAGACCTATTGGTTAAAGGTTTAACGAGGCTAGTCACATCACTACTCCTAAGCTACTTATAATGGTTGCATTGGCTAAAGTTTCTTAGACACTTCTACGGTTTTAAACCAAATAAATGTTTTGTTATTTTCTTTCTTCTATCAGACGTCTAGTTTTTTTTGTTTTAAACGCCTTATTGTTTATTTTGGGGCTTTGTCGTGTATCCTAAGGCTCTTGTGCCGTCCATTTAAGCTAAAACCTAAGCTTTCTTTTGATTCAATGAATGATAATCTAAGAACGTCGTTTGTGTGCAAATTATTTACTCGTTAATTTGAGAAATCTGAGTTTCTTTCAAGTTTCATCTTACAATAAATTCTTCTATGCATTGGCTCAAGGAAATCGCAACTTGGCCAAGTCGAAATCCCTTACCGCATCGCGCATCCTGCATCTTCCATCGTCCATGCTGCTTCGTCCACTTCGTCGCCTTGTCCGCATCGTTACCTCATTGCCAAGCTGCAGAGCTGAGCCGCTTCCCCATCCCGATAGCCACACCTGTGCACCCGAGCCACTTATTACTTCCCGAAGCTATCCCAAGCCACCCGATAGCATCAACTATCGGGCCTTTCTCAGATTTAGCGATCCAAGATCCTATCAGAACACATTGTTAATTTAATTGGAGATTATGTTCGGCTTCATCAGACAAAGATGCTAAGATTAGAAGTTGCTTGAGTCCTCATCATAATAGACCCTTTAAAGCATGTTTTGGAACCTGTTTCAGATGATCAATCTATGTCAATAGCTTTACCTCTTTTATGTGCTTTATATGAAGAAATAGGGCACACGGTTAAAATATGCCATATTGTATATGTTACGCGTGATGAATGTGAATCATCCATCCACAAAGGGACTCAATGCCCAAGGCTCAAAAAGATCTTGCATGAAAACAATTTCCATCATAATAAGAAAGAATCTATTAACAAAACTAATAAGAGGGATAAAGTAACTCTGGTGGCTTCAGAGGGTAATGTCCCAGTAATTTTCCAGCCACTCATTACTAGCACTAAAACGAAGCAGGAACTATAGAAGTTGACATTGGGCTTGATAAGTTAGATCCTTCTAGTATATTTATATCTCCAAAGGGTAAAGGAAAAGACATTGAAGCTTCCCATGCAGATATCATTTGATGACATCTAAGCATTATCTGTCTTTGAATATAGCTTTCAATCCTCTGCACCATTCGAAGTGGATAACAATCCTCTGGATGATCAACACTTTACATTAACTTTGAAAAAGAAGTTGCAACATCAACTAAAGAAATCAATGAATATATTGAAAGAACATCATCAATCAACGAAACCATGACATAAGGCTTCTAGGAGAAAGGGCCCCAAACCAGCACAACCCCTCTTCCATGGTTGACATTTTTTGTTGGAATATTAGAGGGTTTAATTAATCCAGTAGGAGAAAAAACCTAAAATAATGGATCAAAGTAACAAGGCGATATTTGGAAGATTAATTGAAATAAGGGTGAAACAATGTAGATTCAACTCCAATTTCAAAGTATAAGATGTAGTTGGCAACTATGAGATGGCAGAATTTGACATAATTTGGATCATTTGGGATCTAGTGGTTATTGGTACAACCATTTAGAAGTCAAACCAATCGATTATTTGTGTGGTTAAGCTTCCTCATCTGGATGCAAGGCTAGTCTTCAAAGCTGGAAAAGCAAGGGTTTCGTGCGCATAATTTATATAAATTTTGAGGACATCAAAAATTAGTTATCATATGTAGCATATTTAGTTATGCGTGCCTCTATGATAATTTTTTGGGACGGGTTTAATCCCCACCTTTTGTCAGTATATACTTAAAAGGCATCATTTTTGTCCTCAACTTTAAGCATCAAATATCTTAAAACCGGCATTGTCTAGACGTAAGCATTGTTGTCTTCTTTATATATGCTAGGTACTATAGATATTCTTGCAAGGATCTTTAGATTGGGTTTCAGATGTTGTCATTTAACTCTAGTATTCAAGGGAAATCATGGATCATTATGGGAATTTCAACCCGTCTCTCAACCCGAAAGATTCGTTTGTTGAAAGATCAAGGATGAGCATAAACATTTCTGAATTTCAAGAGTGTCTTCAAAATATTGAGCTTTTTGATCTGCCTTTTAGAAGCAATAGATTCACCTAGTGGAATAATCAAATAGTCAAACCTCTTCCAAAACTGATTGACATAATTTTTGTGAATGAAGATTGGAGACTCACCTTTCCTCACTCCTTTGGAGATTTCATGAATCCTCTTTTCCCTTACAATATAGATGTGTCTTAATTTCAAGCTCACAACTGGGAAAAACGAAGAGATTCCAATTCGCAAATTTTTTATTGCAAGACCGGGATTTTCCTAGTTACACAAAACCAAATCGGTTTTCTTTGAGAGTAATCGGGTCTGCCATGTTTAAATTGGCCAGAGAGCTAAAATTTATGAAGCAACACATCAGAGTTTACCATAAAGAAAAATTTCTCAAACCTTGAGAAAAGAGTAAAAGAGGCCATCTTCCAAAATTAAATTTTGAATAACCCTACTATTCTAACAGTTATGTCGGAGAAAGAAGCATTTAAAAAGTTGTATGAACTTTCATTGGCAGAAGAAAAGTTTTTGATGCAAAGATCAAGGTGACTTGCTAAGAAGTGGAGACTCAAATACTTAATAATTAATATTTCTTCAAAAAAAGGTATTGGCTAGATAATCATCAAACCGCATTCTTTATTTGATTAATAAGGATGAGTCAAACTAGAGGCACAAGAAGCAATTACAAAACATTGTGTTTCAAAGAAGACCTAAGTTGCATCTCCAATCTTTTAGATTTCACATGGTCTTTTGGGATGAAACAAAACCTTGAAAAGGAGTGTTACCTAGAATATTTTAAGGAGATGCATGCCAATAAAGCTTTGGGACCAAATGGTTTAAATGTGGAATTCTTTCAGAAATCTTGGAGTACTTGGATCGGTCCAAAAGAGGTACACACGATTTAAGAACTTTTTGCATCCAGTCAAATACTAAAGCAAGATAATTGCACACTGCTCGCCCTAATTCCTAAGGAGAATGAAAATAAGATATAAGAGTTCAAGTATATTTTCCTTTGTATTGTGATATATAGAATAAAAGCTTGAGAAAGTTTTTCCTCAAATGATCAATCATCACCAGTCAACTTTCGTCAAAAAGAGACTATTTGTAGAGAATGTTTTGTTGGTATCAGAGATGGCTCAAGGTTTCAACAAGAGAAGTACCTCAAAACAATGCATTGAAGGTTAACCAGAGGAAAGCTCTGCATTGGTATTTCATTATCCAAATAATACTCCAGTGTGACTTCCCGGTAAGAAGGACAAGTAATGCATCAAAAACAATGTTTTGTGTTATTTTTAATGGATAAAATTGTTGGTTTTTCAAAGGGAAGAAAGGTTTGCGCCAAGGGACCACTTATATCCTCTTTTATTTGTGATTACAATGGACTGGTTTGCAAAGCTATTGGATAATCATTTCAAATCAGGATCAATTGGGTTTCATCCCAAAGCTGCTGACTTCTCACCTATCTTTTGATGGTGATGTGATAATCCTTTTCGATGGTAAAGTTTCCTCTGCCAATAACAAAGAGAATTAGGACATGTTCATGTCGCCATGTACTCACAGCTGATGAGACTGTATTATCGCCAACCATGGTCATCTGAAAATAGAAAGAGAGACAACAAAGAACGCGAAGAGAAAGACAAAAAAAAGTTTTAAAAGCATATACAGACGAACTGAATATTACGATCGATCTAGTAATCCTATGTAGATCTAGTAATCCTATGTAGATCTAGTAACCCGAATGACTGGTTGTATTAGGAACCGTTCAATGTGTCTTTATACATGAAAAGAATCCCATAGGAATAACATGAATCTTTAGAATATCTAGATACGCATATATCGCTAGTCTTTGACGATGAATGGAAGGTATATCAAGAAGGATTTGCTCATTAGGATTGAAGAAGTTAAGTGCTGTCCCTCCAAAAGCACGTATCATCTCAGTTCCATAATTTGATCCAAAGAAGAAAGTAGTCCATGAAACATTCACCATAGATATTAATTTCATGTACCTATGCTGAGCTTAATCCCGAAGATTATATCTATCGCTACTAGCAACTACAGACGACTTAGCCAAGTGTACAAATTTCTACTTATCTAAAATTTCACGGTAAGATATTCAAAGAAGACGATTTGTATTCCCTTGTGTGCAGGTTAGATGTTACAAGCCAAGCCTGTATTTATGCTTACTCGGGTCACAAGCTCGGGAAAATAGCCTACTTCTGTTCTGTCCCAAGGTTGAGTCCAACAAGCTTGACAGTTAAGAGGCCGAGGCTTGCAAAGCGAAAGTCGAGAGTGACACCAGTCTCGCAGGGATGGCACATAAAATTATAAGCCGACAAAACAACGACCAAACTTTTGTCAAGATTCAACAACAATGTTTGGCAGCTAAAAATAACATCATTGTCTTAGTAAATCATACAATATGCAAGTACGGTTTATCACGACAGAATAGTCGGCGCATTAGACTCTTACCTCCGACCAAACCAAAAAAAACTTCCTTATATAAAAGTCAAAAGGAGAACAACAAAACCGCAGCTTTCCTTTTTGATATTCGTCATCATCATCAACCCATTTTACTTACACCTTTACCATCCCTGATGCTTCCAGGAATCTCCTTTGACTTTGGCTGAAACAAAACAAAATGTTTTGTTGAGCTTTTGTAAACAAAAGCTAAACTTATCATTTCACCTTCTTTACTGCTACTAAACTTGCCTGGTTTTGAAGAGATGTTATGGTGGACCTAAGCAGATCATCACCTACAATCACCCGCAGTTTCCTCACAAACTCCGTTCTCGTCATCTTCTTCTCCTGCAAAACATTTCGTAATTTTCAAATGTTATCTAGAAAACTCCCTCAAATCAGTTCCCACCTTCAGTTGTTGGTAGTCAGCATAAATGAAGGACATGTCTTTATCTGCAATCTTATGTGAGATTTCTGCAAACAGAGTAGGAAAAGGCATCCATGGAGACTTGGGCCTTGTTGTGCTAGAACCGACACTGTTCGCACTCCCTGAACCTCCTCCTGGTCCCTGTTTTTTAAGCACAACACCTAAGTATACTTGTTTAATTTTTACCATAACATCAAACAAAGGAAAAAACTGAGAATCGAACTCACATTTGACTCTAACTCCGTAGGAAAAACCTTTGATCCTTCCAAAGTGACATCTGAGTTATCATGCTTAGCCACCAGATTATCTGCAGAAACCAGTGTATGTCATCGAGTTCTAATACTAACACACAACAGAATGTGATGGACTGAAATACCCATTAGGTCATGAGTATCTCCATCCGACCCCCGGATGATAAAATCAGAGACATATCTCTTGAAACCAAATGTGTTATAACACCGGAGGTCGTTAGGTATATCACACACGGATCCTCTTTATTTTTTTCGTAATTATAACAGTTGAGACCTGAGCTTCAGCCAGATCTCTTAGCTGTCCCCCTTTCAATGTGTCATCAGTTGATTCAAATTGAGACTAATAATATCTTAGGAATGAAAAGGGACAACTAATCACCTTCAGCATTGGAGGAAGCCGGTAGTTTGAACCTAACAACAAATTCTGGGAAAATATGAGTGTTAATGTTGGTGTTCCAGACAATGTAATTCTTTGGATTTTCGAAATCATCCACTCCATTGTCAAATTCTTCTCCACCAGAAAAAAATTGCGCTCTATCACCGCGAAGTAGCTCCATATTCCCCATTATTACACGGCATAAAACCATGTACCGTACTCCATTTTCGTCAATATCACAGTATCTAGCACTGAAAATAAGTTCAGGATTGGTACTTGACACCAAAAGTATATAATTTATATGAACTGAACAATTGAGAAGAGAATTTTACTACAAGGCAGAATCAGTGACAGATCAAGAGAGAACCTGAAATAAGGGCAATCTGCAGCAGTTAAATGAATCCCAACACCATAGACTGACTTTCTAATAAATGCTCCACCAACTCCAAGTCCCTGCATCATTAAAGCAGATAGGACTTCCCTCTTGGCAGGAAGCCATGCGTATCTAATGTTCGCATCCCCTCGATGTTTCTTAGTTATCTCAACCTGCTTTTGGAAAAGAGCTAGGCGGTCTTCAGCAATCTCAATGAAAAAATGACCCACATCCAGCACTGTTACATGCCCTAGAGAAGCTGTACCCAAAGCAAACATTTTTTTCACTGAATCTTTATCAAGTCCTTCAGTTCCAACTGGACTGAGGCCCGAGCCTATAGCAATTGTCTCATCCCATTTCGACACAGCAGCTTCAAGCTTACGGCTGCAACTATCCCCTTCTGGAACATCATCCACATTGTCACCAGACTCATAACTGCTTTCCTCCAAATTCAACATCTGTGACACACCAGCATTAACATCAATTTCAAGGTGCAACTTGATTTCATGCGGAGAATATTGTTTTGGAACATCCACACAGTTATGATAGCAGCAATCATTCCTTTCATCAGTCTCGTAAATTTCAGGAAAAAAGCATTTGCCTTCAATGTCAATCCATGCAAGCGAGGTTTTTATCCCAGTTTCTAAGTCTAGCCTATACATGTGCAAGAAATCCAAAAGAAAATGGTGACCACACCACTCAAACTCAATTGCTGCCCTCTTTTCATTTAAATCATTTTGGATGGCACAAATAATATGAGCAGGCAAATCATTCCATTCACCATTCTCATAGATCATAACACGCTTTGCAACACCTGTCTTCTTAAAATAAGAGTAGTATCTGACTAGCGACTTCCCAGAGCGCTTTTCATAAGCACTAAGTTCGTTTTCACCTTCTAATTTTATTCTTTTGTCAGGGTTTTGGTGCTGCACGTTTGATTGGGGCACTTGCTGCATCTTTGCACATGATACTCTAGAAACATATGCACCATAGCTTGCTGCACGTTTTCTCTTCTTCCCGAATCCATCTGCACACCTACTATCCAATACCTTGACGATCTTGGCTTCCATATCTATCTATTAACAATGCTAAACCTATAACCTTGAAAGTAAAGTCAACTGTAACTTGTTCCCTAGTAGTCCTAAAGATAGTGTCTTGCCGATGGCATTAGAAAACACTGCACAAAAGAAATGTAAATGCTCAAAGTATTAAAATAACCATATAACATGTTAGAACAACGAAATAGAGTCTGAAAAAAACTAGCCATACATGACATAGAATACTGTAAACAAGAAGAAAAAAAAGTCAATTGCTACAGTCGACATCAGTCAGCAAAATCATGACCAATCTTTCATGATTAGGGAAAAAAAAACAACCCCTCAGTTTTAACCAGATAATAACAAAGAGATTAGAAGAAACATGAGAAGTTAGTCGAACTAAACGAGAATGAATAAAGGATATAAAAAATGGGACATCACACTCAACAAGAAAAATCCTAAAATTAAACAATATTTCTAAGTAAAAACACATAGTAAAAGGGACATAGGCTAAACTGCTAACTCAATCAAATCAAAAGGTAAACCCAACCATGAGCTTGAAACTCACCCAACTGTAAGAGTTAGAGCCTGATAGACAGATACATGTGTGTTCATCTTCTCCGTCATAGAAATAAACACAATCAGAGAAGAAACGCCACCGTTTTATTCGGTTTTCACTGCCGTCGGCAAGACTGTTTCCTGCAATAGAACCAGTAAATATTCTTTCAACAAAGCTTGAGGGCATAATTTTTTTTTTTAATGGTTTCCAAGGTCGAAAGCTCTGTGGATTAAGAGAAAAACAAGTCGATCGCAAGTTAATTACTCTTTCTCGTTAGTAATTCAACCAACAAAATAAAAAACTAAACTAGGGACTAAAATACGCAGATCGTACGCAAAACTCAAACGATAGTTCATCAATTCAACCCAACCAACTCAAAAACTCTCGAAATCGTACGCCGATCTACAAAACAAGTAAAAACATCCACCAATTCGCAAAAAAATTTGATAAAATCAGGGAAAATGAAAGTACTAAAAGAAACAGGAATCGCATGCGACGAATTTATATAAGAGCAAACAAAAATTTACCCTGAAGAGATTTCAGATCGATCGCTGGGGCTAGGGTTTTCCGTAAAAGCAAAAAGCTAAACCAAAGGGAGATAAGTGGATTAGGTGATAGATGCTTATAGAGAAGAAAACCCTAAGCCGGCGATGAGGAAGAAAAAACTGAAACGAAGGGGGCTATTCATTATATAAGTATCTACGGCGATTTTGAGGAAGGAAGAAAAAAAAAAAAACCAAGTCGGCGAGTCCTGAGTTTTCCTTTCTCTAACCAAAAATTTGCTTGGACGAAAAGCAAATCGTTTAGGTTATGGTAAAGCCACACGCCGTTTACTTATCAAAGAGAATGTCGAAATCTGATTGGGTGGTGACATATTAGTGAGGCGGTCAATACATGGAGTCCATATATATCTTTGAATAAAAAAATAAATAGATAATATTATCATGAGTATTATTTTTTTTTTTTTTTTTCGCTAAATCATACTCTTTATTGAAAGAAATCCAAAAACAAAGGATGGGTAAAATGAAACAGAGCCCAAAGGCAAAACAACATAAAAGAGAAACCAAAAACTTTCAACTGAGCTAAACCACACTCTCAATTATACAATCTCTACGTTCACTTTCCAACAAGCCGTTGAGCCAACCTGGAGCACCCGTGGCCACATAAGATTGAGTACGATGGTTTTGTACCACACTAAGGGCTATCTTATAAGTCCTCATATTACACTTTTTGTCTTCATATTGGATACACCATTGCGACTTAGATATTGTAAGCTGAAGAAGCGGGTCCAAGAAACCTAGCCATGCCGAATGTTCATTAGGTTGGTGGAACGCCTTGATTAAATTCATGGATAAACAGCAAAAAACAACATTCTCTAAATGCAGATCATTCATACTTTGAAAAGCTCATTCCCAACTTTTAAACTTAGCTTCGATCAAAGACAACACGTTGGAGTAAGATCTTCGGCTATGGAGAAGAGTCTTACCTTCGTGATCCCTTACGAGCCAAGCAGCCCCTGACAACTCTTTAGCCTCAGACCAAGCAAAGCTGAAGTTACACTTGAATTCACCTACTAAAAGAGCCTGCCAAGAAGAAGATGCAGCTAGTAGTGAAACCATTCTCGGAGGTTGCGTAGGCCTAACATTAGCTGCCGTCCATTGAATTCTATTCGCCAAAGCCAAATTGACTAACTCCACAGTTGTAGCATTCTTCCCTTCAAATAAACAATTGTTACGGTTGTTCCAGAGATTCCAAAGGATCCATGGAGGAGCTTCTTGAATTTCTGCAGGAAATCTGTTGTTTCGGGATAAAGAAAATAAGTGATCAAGGTTCGAAAAAACAGAGGAACTAAAACCATCTTGGGGATAAGGCATGTTAGCTACAGTCCAAACTTGTCTGGCAAAGGAGCATCCAAAGAAAAGGTGATTGATAGATTCTTTCTCATCACATAATAGGCAGCCATCAGAAATACTCATACCACGAGATTTCAGTCTATCCGAAACTGCAAGACTACCATGTATAATTCGCCATACAAAATGTTGAATCTTAGAGGGACAAGCGAGCTTCCAAACCTCTTTAAACAAATCATTGATAGATGACAGACATTCCACTTCAGACATTAGTATTTTGTGTTTAAATCTTCTACCCAAGGAATAAGCATACTTCACTGAGAAACGACCATTTTTTCGTAATGCCAGTAGAAAGCATCAGGACGGCTTACGATTGGTTTACGTTGGCAAATAATAGCTACATCTCGTGCATTAAAACGCTCTTGAAGCTTCCTAACATCCCAAGAACTCCCTGAAGCATCGATCAACACATAAACTTTTTCGGAAAAATCCACAGTGGGACTGATGGGTGATGGACTGCGCAAACACCGATCCCAAAGCCATTGATCAGACCAGATAAAGGTATCCAAACCATTTCCTATAATCTTCCCCAACACCTTATATAACAGCTCTCGTCCATGTAATACACTACGCCAAATGTACGATGGTCTTTTACCTTCCACAACACTTAAGATAGAACCCGAAGGAAAGTACCGACTTTTAAAAACCCCAGAGAACAAGCTATGAGGCTCAGTATGCATACGCCAAGATTGTTTAGCTAAAATAGCTTGATTAAAAACAGCAAGATCTCTAAAGCCTAAACCACCAAGATACTTCGGTAAGCCATGATTTCCCATTTCAGCCAATGAATCTTGCGGTTGGACCTATCCGAGTTCCACCAAAAATCCATAATCACACTTGTGTGAGTTTTGCATAGAGTAATTGGAAACTTAAAGCACGTCATAGCATAAATCGGCAAGGCCATCGCCACCGATTTTAAAAGAATCTCTTTCCCTCCTAACGATAACTTCTTAACATATATACCGGTTAATTTGTTAGAGAGACTTTCTTTAATGAAGTTGAGAAGCTTAACCTTGGAACCGCTAAGACATTCCGGTAAGCCCAAGTATTTGTTGATGCCTCCTAGGTTCATAATTCTCGTGAAGTTTTGAACCCAATCCTTAGTACCAATCAAAACTTTACTTCCAAAGGTGACTGCCGATTTTGCTAAATTGATCTTTTGCCCTGAGATCATTTCGTATTGCCTAAAACAGTCCATTAAGGCGCGAGTCTTAAGTTCCAATGCTTTGCACATAAACAAACTGTCATCCGTAAACAACAAGTGTGTAATAGACGGTCCCGATGGATGGAAGCGAACTCCTGTCAAGCGATTCTCAGCTTCAGCCCTTTGGATAATGTGAATCAAAGCTTCCGTGCCTCATATGAATAAAAACGGAGAGAGGGGATCGCCTTGACGCAACCCTCTTGTAGGAATAATATCACCATGAGCTTGACCATTGATCAACACCGAAAAACGAACATTAGAAACACATCTCATTACCCATTTCCGCCATAGAGAGCAAAAACCCAATCGATGTAATATCTCTTCCAAGAAATGCCACTCAACTCGGTCATAAGCCTTAGACATATCCGTCTTAACCATCATAAACTCTGAGGAAAGTTCATTAATAGTGTGAAGACCATGTATCACCTCATGAGCTATGGAGATATTGTCCGAGATGAGCCGAGACGCAACAAAGGCCGACTGAGTCGGAGAAACAATCTTTTGGAGCAGCGGTTGAAGACGATGTACTAAGATCTTAGAGATGATCTTGTAAATTACCGGACAGAGACTAATTGGCCTAAGATCGCTCATGCGATTAGTCTTAGGCACTTTCGAGATCAGGCTAATGTGAGTGATAGCCCAATCTTCATCAAAATAATCCTCCAAAAAAATTTTCTGAATCACGGAAATTACCGAGTCTTTAACGATCTCCCAATAAGACTTGAAAAAGCCACCTGTAAAACCATCATGCCCAGGAGCACTATCACTATTAATGGATAACATAGCAGATTGAATCTCATATGGCGTCATAGCACGCGTAAGGGCAACATTCATTTCCATCGTAACACGATCGTTAAAGCCCATGAAAACTTGATCTAAAAGCTCAGGAGAGACCTGCTCAGAAGAGGTGAAGAGAGTCTGGAAATATTGAACAACCACCTGACTTTTGCCTTCTTCTGATAGGTGGTACATTCTCTTCATCCAACAAATATTTAATCGAATTCCTAGAACGATTGGCTTTTACCGAAGCGTGAAAGAGTTTCGTATTCTTATCCCCACTTTTCAACCATTTATCCCGACTCTTTTGTCTCCAAAAATCCTCCTCTTTCCTAAACGCAATGGCAAGTTCATGACTAAGAGAATCCATTCGCCTAAAGTCCGGCAAAATTTTGCTTGATTCTTCATCAAGAGCAGCCTGCAATTCCTTGATACGGGTCTTTGAATTACCATCATTAGTCTTTTTCCAATGACAGAGAGTTTTGCGACATCTCCTAAGTCTCGAGGAGATAGCCTCAGAGCGATGGGATGCATTGTGAGTCCAAGCCTGACGGACTGCCTGAAAAACCGTCGGTTCCTCAGCCCAGCGCTTATCAAACCGAAACAGCCTCTGTTTCGTTTGACCCGAGTCCTTCTCTTCGAGAAAAACCGGTCTATGATCGGAACCGATACGCTCTAAAAACCACTGGTGAGAAAGAGGAAACCGAAAAAACCAAGCAGACTTACCAAAAGATCTATCCAGGCAACATTGAATCCATCTACCACTTCTTTTACCCACCCATGTGAAACGATTCCCAGTACTACCAACTTCTCGCATATCACAAACCGAGAGCATCTCTCTGAAATCTCGAAAGTAGAACAGACCTTTTAGCGGTCCTCCTAACTTTTCCTCATTCGATTTAATTTCATTAAAGTCACATATCATACACCATGGCTCCTTTCTTCTTATACCCAATCTCATAAGACGTTCCCAAACGATTTGGCGTTTCTTGTATACCGGATCCTCGTAGATACAAGAAAGGTACCAAAATGATGAAACTTCAGTTACCTTAACATCTAGTATGTTCTTATCTTCGATCTGGAAGTCAAGTTGAACACTATTCTTACAAAAAAATCGCTAAACCTCCACTACGACCCACCGAGTCAACAACCTTGAAATTATCATAACCTAACCAAGAAAAAACTTGTGAAACGAAATCCCCCGGGTTTTTCATTTCCATGAGGAAAAGAATATCAGGAAAATACTTTTGACGCATTTCCTTAAGGTGACGAATTGTCCAAGAGTTCCTCAGCCCTTGGCAATTCCAGCTCAGTACACCTATTGGGATGGCAGCAGTCCCTTCACCAGGACCACCGAAACTTCATTGATTTTAAGTGTTTTTGAAGGAGAACCATCATCACCCTTAGCTTTGCGTTTTACTGATAATTGATCTCGCAGGTCTGTTACTGGCTTGTCCATACCCGCGACATTACATACATTCTGTTGTTGAGCTTTTCGAGTCTAAGAAGATGGACGCTTTCTCAATTTCTTTTGACTGTTGTTAGTCCCGGAAGAGGAGGAGTCAGATGTCCCCATCCTAAAACCCGTAGAACCAACAGCGTCTGCCAAAAATAAGTTGTCAGGTCGCAACTGACTAGTACCAACAGAATTAGCTCTGCCCGACTTACTAGTGAGAGAAACAGGGGCCATGAGCTTATCTGCAGATGACATGTGAGCTACGTCAGAATCAAGGGTGAAGACCAGACCCTTTTCCTTATTAATATCTGGAGTAAACTTGATGGCTTTCTCAAAACGAAGCAGAGTTTTTTGTCCCTTAGGGTTATTTTCTAAATCTTGAACAGATTTCTTGATACGTAAGATACGAGCATTACGTTCTGCTTCATTAGAAACTTGCAAGTATTGCCTCATCTCATCCAATACTTCTTTGTCAATTCTATTACGGCCAAGAGCCGAATCAAAACTCACTTGCTCCTCAGTTAACACCCCATACAAGGGATCACCAGGGGATAAGATGCTGGCAATAGTATTATCACCACCTAAGCCTTCCTTCACCACCTCCACGTTTGCGTTGGAGTCCAATGATTTTAAGAGGGGACAGACATCCTTCTCGTGAGATAAGCAAAGACAGAGGAAGCAACGTTTGCGAATTCGTTCATAGTCAAAAAGAACTATATCCTTCGAGCCATCATGTAACTAAATGGCGCGAGAGCTTCTAAGGGGATTGTTAATATTGAATGAAAGCTTAACATGAACATAATCTTTAGCCTGAGATCTTGACGGGTCAAAGGCTACTTCAGAAACCTTACCAATAATCTCACACATCTCTGCTATAGTATCTTCGGTGTAGTGATTCACCGGGATATTTCGAACCCTCACCCACAAAGGAATAATGGATAGGTAGTCATCAGGGGGTTCTTTTACCCATCGATCCATCACCACAGGCCAATCGTTCTGGGTCCATACTTTAGCCAAAACCTTAGCAATGTCATCTTCGTATTTGAAGAAAAATTGAAACCTTTCTTGAGAAAGGGCAACACCACGAACACGATCATACAGCCCCCATACCTTTGGAAACTCATAAATCAGTGTCTTCATAGACTGATGTTTCGGATTCAACAGCCGACCTATAACACTGTAGGTATTGCGGTCATACGACAAAAACTTCCCTTGGTCTTTCAACACAAGAGGCTTTTCCTCAACCAAAGATAAGGCATGAAGCGCCTTATTAAGTTGATTCTCCATGGAAGAACAACCACCACAACTTGCAAGGAACGAAGGAGCAGAGCAAATCGATGATGGTAAACCTAGTTTTTCTTGTCACCGTGAAACACAAGAAACGGAAAGAAGATAGTATTACGGGAAATAATTTTGAAGAAAAGGTAACACAAATATTCGAAAAGTTGACAGGATAAGAGAAAAAGGCAATATCTCTTTAACTGATTGCACAAGTTTAGGAAAGGCAAACCCTCTCTATGACTCAGCGACTTCTAAGCCAAAAGAGACGACAATTTGGTTTTATATAGTCATGAGTATTATTTTTGTGTGCTATATTATCATGATTATGAGAACAAAATTACGATAATTAATTTGTTTTTGAGAGGGAGCAAAATTATAAGATTTATTGAATAAACAGTAAGACTTTTGATATTATGATTGTGAATCGATGGGCAAGGAGCTAGAACATTGGCATGGAGATACCTATGAAATTGTAATAACTATATTTTGTTACATAGAGATCTACATAGTATGTATGATTCACTATAATTAGTTGTCTGGCGTATAGATTTTTAGTCGTTGAGAGATACTTTGAAGAGAACTTGAAATTTTTTCATTTGGGGATTAGATGAGTGGGATAGATGAATTTTCACCTTGGATTATTCATAGTTAAATTGTTTATTTTATATATAGTTTAGTGACTTTTCGTACTAACTGAAATTCGAAAAATGTCATAATTATATATGGGAATGGGTATAGTTGAGTGGTGAAGCAGACTAGTGGCTAGATTTGAGATCAAGGCTTAGAATGTTCGCTCTCAATCATGCTTGGACAACATTTAATCTAGGCAAAATAACTGGAACCAAATACAAAAGAAAACAAATTGGTTTCTGAATGGACTAATTATACAGATCCATAGTTCTCGGTTCGGTTTGGTTCCTAACCGAGACTCAAAAGAAGAACCGAAATCATACAATAGTTACTAAACCTAATGTCGATCCCTCTTTCCTTGTTTCTCTGTTTACGGCCACCTTGATATTTATTCCGATTTTATAAAAAAATTCACAAGCTGAATTTGATCAACATCTACGTTTCCCTCCCTCGTCTTCGTTGAGGAATAGATCACATGTATTGCTTCTATTTTGTTTTGTTTTTATTTCAACCCCTTAGTTATAACGTATTGCTTGCTTATGTTGATCCTCTTATTATTATTATTATTTTGTTGTGTCTTAACCTCTGATTCTTGTTTCATTTAGTGGTCTTGATTTTTTGTTGTGTTTGATTTCATTTAATGTGTTGTTGTGTTTATATTCTTGTTTTCTACGTTTTGCTTATTGATGTGTCGTTATGTCTTGATTCCGTTTAGTTACTTGTTGTTGTGTTTATAATCATCCCTAAATCTATTTGTGTTTATATTCTTGTTTAATTGCTTGTTCAAATTGCATAATTGAGTGATTGAACTTGTTAAGTTTGTTATAGAGTCTTGTCTTTGTGTATTCAATTAGTTCTTGTCTTTTTGTATATAATCGAGTCTCCTACGTTTGCTAAGTTTGTTTTTGTTTATTTTTATGATGACTAGACCGAACGTAGAATTTCTACAATAAAATAGTCCTAAATCAATTGTACCTTGAAGATAACGAATATGTGATTTATCTCGTTCCAATGTGCGCGTAGGTGACAAACTATATATTGCAAGAAAATTAGTAGTAAATGCTATATTTGGTCTAGTGCAATTTGCAAAATACATTAGTCCACCAATAACGCCCATATAAGTTGCTTTATGACCTAAAAGTTCATCGTCATCTTTGCGAGGTCTAAATGGATCCTTGTTAATATTAAGGGATCTATTAACCATTGGACTACTCAAAGGATTCGCTTTATCCATACTAAAGCGTTTTAACGCTCTTATAATGTAATTTGATTGATGCACAAAATTCCATCTTGGAAGTGCTCTATTTGGAGACCGAGACAAAACTTTTTCTTTCCAAGATCTTTCATTTCGAACTCTTCTTTCATGCGAATTCTTGCATCATCAATTTTCTTTTGATTTCCAATTATGTTCAAGTCATCAACATATACAGCTATGATCACAAATACATTTGGGGATTTCTTAATAAATATGCAAGGGCATATCGCATTGTTGACATATCTTTTTTTTCAAAATATATTCACTTAAGTGATTATATCACATACGTCCGAATTGTTTTAATCCATAAAATGATCATTGTAATTTGACTGAACATATTTTTTTAGACCTTTTGTGATATTTGATCCTTTCGGGATCTTAAATCCTTCAGGGATTTTCATATATATATCAAGCGATCCATATAGGTATGCAATCACTACATCCATCAGATACATTTCTAAATTCATAGAAGCCGCAAGACTCATTAGGTACCTAAATGTGATTGCATCCACTAAAAATTTCTTTCTAAAATTTTTTTAGTGGGAATCTAAAAATTTCCTTTCTTTTTAATAGAAGAAAATTATTGTTGTTGATAGCATTTTAAATTAGTGTAGATATTCTAATTTATGATTCTAAAAACAAATTGAACACAAAACCTCTAACGATCAAATAACAGGATTCTACGTTCGATTAGTTTTCGTATCATAATGTTCAATTACTTAGCTTTTTAAAAAATGTTTTATTATTAAAAGGTAACTTTTAAAAGAGAAGATTTTTTTTTTGAAATACATGTACTTTTGAAAAGAATTATGAACATAAAGAAAATTTTGTAAAATATACCGGTTTTGAAAAAAAATTTAAAAATTTATATATAGGGGACAATTTGAAAACTAACCTAAATTATACAGGAAATTGGAAAAATACACCATCTATTTGTATAATTTGAAAAATACACTTTTATATATTTTTATGACGAAAATACCCCTACTTTTAATAGTTAAATAATTAATTTCGAAAATAAAAATAATTTTTCGTAATTTAAAAAAACATAATTATTTTTTTTTTTTTTAAATGTTGTTTTTTTATCTCTTTTGACTATTTGATTTTTCGTTGAGTTTTTCAAAGTCGTTTTGTTGTATAGTTGATTTTTATTTCATTGTATGTTGACTTATACTACAACAGTTGACATATTTAGAGGTACAAAAGTGTATTTGTACACTATACATATTAACACTGTTGATTTGTTTTTCATATTCGTCGACTTATTTTTTGGATCTTGTTGATATGTTTTCTTAAATATAATTAGGTCAATTTTTGTCGCTTTGTTATTAGATTGACTTGTTAACTATCGATTTATAAAATTAATTTGACCTTTAATTTTATCAAATTTATGTAATACAGTCAACTTATATTTTTGGTTGGTTTTTGTTGTAGTCCATATATTTATACACTCAATTTATATTTTTTTGTTTGACTTTTTTCCATAGTCGATATGTTTTTGCCATCGACTTAATATTAATGTTCGTCGACTTATATTTTTATGTTAATCAAATTAAACTTTGTATATGATTTATAAATATAACATAATCAAAAAAATAATTTTAAATAACCAAAAAAAACAAAGGGGAAAACTATTATTTAGACAATAAAAAGGGTAGTTTTCAAATTTCAGAAAAATATAGTGTAGTTTTCAAATTTGAGAAAAATATGATGTAGATTTCAAATTACATTCACAATTAAGTGTAGTTTAGCAAAATTATCCTTATAGGTATCTAAGAAATAATTTTCACTTCTATAATAATAATAAAATAAATAATTTACAACATAGTTTTAAAACAAATTGAATACAAAACCTCTAACGATCAAATGACAGAATTTTTATGTTCGGTTAGTTTTTGAACCATAATGATCAATTACTTAGCTTTTAAAAAATAGTTTTATTATTAAAAGGTAATTTTGAAAAAAAAATTATTATTAAAAGGTAATTTTGAAAAGAAAAGAAATTTTTTTGAAATAATACTTTTGAAAAGAATTATGAAACATAAAGAAAATTTTGTAAAATAAACCGGTGCTGAAAAAAAATTAAAACATTTTTATTAGAATTTTTAAAGAGTTTATATATCTAAGAAATAATAATCAACTAAATAATCTACAACATAGTTTTAAAAAAATTTGAACACAAAACCTCTAACGATCAAATGACAGGATTTCATATTCGATTAGTTTTCGTACCATAATGATCAATTATTTAGCTTTTAAAAATAGTAGTTTTTATTATTATTAAAAAAAGAATTTTTTTTTTAAAAAGAATTTTTTTTGAAATACTACTTTTGAAAAGAATTAATCAAAATAAAGAAATTTTTGTAAAATATATCGGTTTTGAAAATAAAAAAAAACTTAAAAATAATAAAATTAAAAGATTTATATATCTAAAAATTATTTTTGTTATAAAATAATATTAAAATAATTAGTCTACATCATAGTTTGAAAACAAATTAAACACAAAACCTCTAATGATCAAATGACAGGATTCTATGTTCGGTTAGTTTTCATACCATAATGTTCAATTACTTAGTTTTTTAAAAATAGTTTTATTATTAAAAGGTAATTTTGTGACAATTAAAAGGTAATTTTTAAAAATACATGTACTTTTGAAAAGAATTATGAAACATGAAGAAAATTTTGTAAAATAAACCGGTTTTGAAAAAAACTAAAAAATTAAAAAATTATATATATCTAAGACATAATTTTAGCTTCTATAATAATAATAAACTAAATAATCTACATCATGGTTTAAAAACAAATTGAACACAAAACCTCTAAAGATCAAATGACAGGATTTCTATGTTCGGTTAGTTTTCGTATCATAATGTTCAATTACTTAGCTTTTAAAAAATACTTTTTTATTATTAAAAGGTAATTTTGAAAAGAAAAGAATTTTTTTTTGAAATACTTGTACTTTTGAAAAGAATTATGAAACATAAAGAAAATTTTATAAAATAAAACGGTTTTGAAAAATAAAATAAAATATTTTTATTAAAATTTTAAAGTGTTTATATATTTAAAAAATAAAAATAAACTAAATGATCTACAAAATAGTTTAAAAACAAATTGAACACAAAACTTATAACGATCAAATGACAAGATTTCATGTTCGGTTAATTTTCATACTATAATGATCAATTATTTAGCTTCTAAAAAGTAGTTTTTATTATTAAAAATGTATATTTAAAAAAAAAGAATTAATCAAAATAAAGAAATAATTGTAAAATAAATCGGTTTTGAAAAGAAGAAAAAACTTAAAAATATTAAAATTAAAATTTTTATAAATCTAAAAATAATTTCAGTTATAAAATAATAATAAACTAAATAGTCTACATCATAGTTTGAAAACAAATTAAACACAAAACCTCTAACGATCAAATGACATGATTCTATGTTCGGTTAGTTTTCGTACCATAATGTTCAATTACTTAGTTTTTTAAAAATAGTTTTATTATTGAAAGGTATTTTTTGTCACAACTAAAAGGTAATTTTAAAAAGAAAAGATTTTTTTTTGAAATACATGTACTTTTGAAAAGAATTATGAAACATAAAGAAAATATTGTAAAATAAACCGGTTTTGAATAAAAAAAACTAAAAAATTAAAAATTTATATATATATATCTAAGAAATATTTTTATCTTCTATAATAATAATAAACTAAATAATCTACATCATGGTTTAAAACAAATTAAACACAAAAACTCCAACGATCAAATGACAGATTTTCTATGTCCGGTTAGTTTTGGTACCATAATGTTCAATTACTTAGCATTTAAAAAATAGTTTTTATTATTAAAAGGTAATTTTGAAAAGAATAGAAATATTTTTGAAATACATGTACTTTTGAAAAGAATTATGAAACATAAAGAAAATTTTGTAAAATAAACCGGTTTTGAAAGAAAAAACTAAAAAAAATTTATTAAAAATTTTAAAGAGTTTATATATCTAAAAATAATAATAAGCTAAATAATCTACAACATAGTTTAAAAAAAAATTGAATATAAAACCTCTAACGATCAAATGACAGGATTTCATGTTCGGTTAGTTTTCGTACTATAATGATCAATTATTTAGCTTTTAAAAAGTAATTTTTTATTTTTTAAAAAGTATATTTAAAAAAAATTAATCAAAATAGAGAAATAATTGTAAAATAAATCGGTTTTGAAAACAAGAAAAAACTTAAAAAATAATAAAAATTAAAAGTTGTATATATCTAAAAAATTATTTTAGTTACAAAATAATAATAAACTAAATAGTCTATATCATAGTTTGAAAACAAATTAAACACAAAACCTCTAACGATCAAATGATAGAATTTCATGTTCGGTTAGTTTTTGTACTATAATGATCAATTATTTAGCTTTTAATAAGTAGTTTTTATTATTAAAAAATTATATTTTAAAAAAGAATTAATCAAAATATAGAAATAATTGTAAAATAAATCGGTTTTGAAAAGAATAAAAAACTTAAAAATAATAAAATTAAAATTTTATAAATAAANAAAAATAATTTTAGTTATAAAATAATAATAAACTAAATAGTCTACATCATAGTTTGAAAACAAATTAAACACAAAACCTCTAACAATCAAATGATAGGATTCTATGTTCGGTTAGTTTTCGTACCATAATGATCAATTATTTAGATTTAAAA
>OVBE01004653.1:11607-23427 GCA_900406425.1 Iberis pinnata | reverse complement strand
GGAAAGGAAACTTGGTCGGTCAAAACACCGTGAGACGCCGGAGGTAGTCTTCACGCCCTTGAGGTCTTCATGCCGTCGTCAATCGCCGAGGTATTCTTCACGTCGTTGAGGTCTTCACGCCGCCGCCAATCGTCTTAGGGTTTCTCACTACATACACAAATATTTAAAATTGAATAAGACAGTAAAAACATATATTTATAATAGCATAAGTTATACTTCTAAAAGTAGCAATCATAATCCTTCATTATAGATATTAAAAATACATTTAACCCATCATATGACATATATATTAAAAATACTTTTATGACCCGTGAAAACAATGATCCTAAACGTACTAATATTTAATGTAATATATTTATGAAGTTAAAACAAATTAAAGTCATTCAAAATTGCATAAGAGAATAAAAGCATACATGTAAAATTGCATAAGCCTTCTAAAAATATTTTACAACTAACAAAAAACGGTTAATCTAAAAAAGTCGTTGTGATTACCTCTTTCTTGCTAAGAGTTCGTATAGCACTCGACGGTCCTTGGCTCAAGAAATAATTATCTGTAAGATCTGTAAACTATCAAGTAGAAAAAAGTTATCAATCACGTAGGTAAGAATATTGACAAAAGTATATTCGCGAAAATTTGACAAAAGAAAATTAGTAGTTTTAGGATAATAGGTTCGTGGTTTCATTCAGAATAGGCTACAAAGGCCTATGAATACTCCTATATGAATAGTTTGATATTTATAGTGTAGAAAAAGATGCTGTTTTATACAGCTTTGAAACAACACAATTCTCTTACTTAGGTGCAACTACTTTGATACTTGAGCCTACAAATTAGGTTTTTAAGTTTATTTTAAAGACTAAATCAAATCAAATAAAACAGCAAATAAATCAATTGTATCGAATCAAATTGAACCAACTGAACTAACAAATCTTCCCCTAAATTGAAACTCCTCTGTTTCAGTTTAATCTTCTTTACTGCAGACACCTAAGTTATTCCTTAACCTTTCAAACACTTCCCTGTTCACTGCCTTGGTCATAAAGTCTGCTAATTGAACGTGTGTTGAACAATACTTCATCTTCTACACTCCATCATTCACAAGCTCACGCAAGAAGTGATATCTCACATGGATGTGTTTGCTTCTTCCATGAAGAATCAGATTTTTGCACAATCTGATTGTTGAGTTGTTGTCACATGAGAGATCAGTACTTCCCTCTTGCTTAAACCCCATTTCTTCAAGTACATTCCTAAACCACACTACTTGACAAGCTCCAAATGCTGCTGCAATAAACTCTGATTATGTGGTCGATAGTGTGACAATAGGTTGTTTCTTTGAAGCCCATGAGACTGCTCCACCTCCAATCATAAACACAAAACCAGATGTGCTTCTCCTATCATCTACATCACCAGCATAGTCACTATCAACAAATCCTTCAAGCCTTACTTCTTTTTCTCTTTTGTACTGTATTCCATAGTCTATTGTGCCTTGTACATATCTCATAATCTTCTTCAACGCCATCATGTGTTGCTTCTTTGATTTTTCCATATACCTACTCACAAGATTCACTGAGAATGTAATGTCAGGTCTTGTTGCTATTAAGTATCTCATGCTTCCTACTATCTGTTTGAAGGCTGTTGTATTCACTTGACTTCCTAACCCTTCCTTAGACAGTCTACAACCTAGAATAATTGGATTTCTTGTCATATTACAGTTTTCCATTCCATACATTTTAAGAACATCTCCTACATATTTCTTCTGATTAATGAAAATTCAGCCTCATCTTGTGTAACTTCTACGCCTAAAAAGTACTTCATTCTCCCAAGATCAGTCATAAAATCCTCTAACAATATCAAATCGTCTACATATACACTTACAATAAGAGTATTCTAGTTTTGTGTCTTTATAAATAGAGTGTGTTCACAGTAGCACTTTCTAAAGCCTTCCTTCTCAAAGCACCTCTCAATCCTGTTGTACCAGGCTCTTGGAGCCTGTCTCAGTCCATACAAGGCTTTCTTCAGCTTGTAAACCTTGTCTTTATCTCCTTTCACTTCAAAGCCGCTTGGTTGTTTAACATATACATCTTCCTGAAGCTCACCCTGCAAGAAGGCATTCTTCACATCCAATTGCAACACATTCCGGCCATTTCTTGTAGCAACACTCAGTAATAATCTGATGGTATCCCATCTTGCCACAGGAGCAAACACCTCATGGAAATCAATACCCTCAGTTTGGTGAAATTTCTTTGCTACTAGCCTGTGGCTTTAAACTTATCAATTTCTCCTCTTTCATTCAGTTTAGTTTTGTATACCCACTTCACTCCTATCACTTTAGCTTCTGCAGGTAAGTCTACCAACCTCCAAGTATTATTCTCCTCTATAGATCTGATTTCCAATTCCATGGCTTTTCTCCACTTCTCATGTTTAACAGCTTCCTCAAACTTTTCTGGATCATCTTCTCCTACGAAGATTGCTGAAATTTCGTTCACATCTTCTTCTGTAAAAAAGTTTCTTCCTTCACAGACATAGTCTCTCATCCAAATAGGCTTCTTCCTAGTCCTACTTGTTCCTGCTCTTTGACTCTCTGGTTCACCAACTTCTTCAGAACCATCATTCTCAATTGTTTCCTCACTCACAACTTCATTCTCATTCTCTTCATTTGGTGTATTTGCTTCTTTAGTTTCAGTTTCAGTTTTATTCGCTGCTTCAACCGTATTTTCCTCTACAATATCTTAAATTTGTTCCTCTTCTTCCTACAAGGAACAATTCCACACAACATTATCTTCATTATTGTTTTCTTTCCACTTCTATCCTCTTTCTTCATCAAATACAACATCTTTGCTAATGATGATTTTCTTCGTTTCCGGTACATAGAGTTTGTAAGCTTTAGCTTCTTTACTGATTCCAAACATAACACATTTGATGCTCTTCTCCTCAAGCTTAATTCTTCTTTCATATGGAATGAGAGTAAAAGCTACAAACCCAAAGACCTTATGATGCTCAATAGAGGGTTTGTGCTTGCCCTATTTCTAACTTGGTGTTACGTTCTCCAAACACACTGTTGGACTTTTTTCAAAATGTAGACTGCATATTGCACTGCCTCAGGCCAAAAACAATGTGGTACCTTCATTTCAAGCAGTAGACATCGTGTCATGTTGAGAATACTCTTGTTTTCCCTCTTTGCTATGCCATTTTGATGAGGCGTGTAAGCAGCTGTGAGTTGCCTTTTGATTCCATGCTCAATGCAGAAGTCTTGAAACATTCTTGAATTATACTCTCCTCCTCTCTCTTTCCTCAAAGATGCGATTTTTTCACCACTTTCAACTTCAACTTCTGCTTTGAAATCCTTTAATACCCTGAATGTTTCTGACTTTTCTGCAAGAAAATATGTCCAGCACTTCCTACTATAATCATCTATGAAGTTGATTATATACCTACTTCCACTTTCAGAGGTTGGTGTTAGTGGTCCACAGAGATCACTATGAACTAATTCCAGCCTTCTACTAGCTTTCCAGTCACTTGCCCTTGGTACATTAGCCTTAATTTGGTTAACCTTCATACAGACTTCACAGGTATTCTCTTGAATTTGCAACATAGGTAGCCCTACTACCATTTCCTTACTCTCAAGTGTCTGCAAGCTGTGAATGTTCAGGTGACCATACCTCCGGTACTATATGGTTCCATTGCTTTCATCTGTAACCTTCAGACACTTTTCTTCATCAGCTGATTTACTGTCAAGTGATAGAGCAGTAATCACAAAAGTCCGTTAATAGTCATATTTGACTTCATTATCACTCTTTCTTGCTGTTTGTGCCAAATCTCACAGACATTGTCATCTATTGTTATCCTCAGCCCCTTCTGTTGCAACTGCCCCATACTGAACAAGTTACTTTTCAATCCAGGAACATAGTAAACTGAGGTGAGATGCTGTTCAAACCATTAATCTGCAAATGCAGGTCTCCTTTTCCTTTAACACTCATCTTCCTGTTATCTCCCAACTTCACACTCTGTTGGAATGCAGCATCAAGACTAGTACACCATTCCTTCACACCACACATGTGGTTACTGTAGCCTGAGTCTAGATACCAAAGACTCTCATTCATTACTCATGTGTATGTCATAAGCAACACATATTCTTCTAATTCAGCAAAGTTAGCATTCCTCTCCCAAGTTTGACATTCATTCTTAAAATGGCCCATCTTATGACATTTGAAGCACTCGATTATGCTCTTATCAAAGTCTTGTCCACGTCCTCTTCCTCCTCTGCCTTGATAATACGAACCTCTCCCTCTGCTTCTTCCACCATCAAATCTCCTTTGACCTTCTACCTTCGGTACCTGGTCTTCTCTCACATCTTTCCTCATATTCTGTTCATGAACTAACAGAGAGCTCTGCAGTTCATCTACAGACAGGTTTTGTATGTCTTTAGACTCCTCTATTGCATATACAACATAGGTAAACCTCTCAGCTAGTGTTCTTAGAATCTTCTCAACCACCTTAGAGTCTGGCATATTTTCTCCTAGACCCCTCATGTCGTTGGCTACATTGATAACTCTTGAGAAGTAACCTGAAATCGTATCTTCCTCTTTCATTTCAAGTACTTCAAACATTCTCCTCAAACTTTGCAGCTGAGCATATTGCACTCTCTGATTTCCCTGATATCTAGCCTTCATTGAATCCAGTTATCCTTGGAGCTTTCTTTCTTTGCAATGGTTTTGAGTATATTCTTGTCTATTGAGGCAAACAAATAGTTCTTCACCTTCAGATCCTTCAAACTCAACTCAGCAAGCTCTGTCCTCTGAGGTCCTGTCAGGATTACATTTCTTTCAGGTCGTGTAATTCCTGTCTCCACCAGCTCCCACCATTCCTTAGATCTCAGGAGGTTTTCCATTAACATAGCCCAATGTTCATAGTCACCATCGAATTTTGCAATAGCAAATTTCTTGTCACTCATTTTGTTTTTTAAGATTGTTAACCGCTCTGATACCACTTGTAGAAAATGTAACAGAGCAATAACAATTGAAAGGCTTACTTTATTCAATCAAAAGATGCTGTTTTATACAACTTTGAAACAACGGAATTCTCCTACTTAGATGCAACTACTTTGATACTTGAGGCTACAAACCAGGTTTTCAAGTTTATTTTAAAGACTAAATCAAATCAAATAAAACAACAAGTAAACCAATTGTACCGAATCAAATTGAACCAATTGAACTAACATATAGGAGTATGTAATTTTCATTTCATAAATGTAATTTCAAATACAATCCTAAAAATAGGAGATTATAAAACAAAAAGATGTGGAAAAAATTCGGATTTCATACATCCGATATTTTAAACCTTTTTTTGTTTTTTATAACAAAAATTGGATGTTCACGTAGTTATACCCTATCGTTGTACTTTAACCATCAATGAAATGTAATTTAACTTTAGCATCATCGTAGTCTCATTTATTACCATCTTAATGTATGTTCTATTAACCAATGTAGAATAAATGAACTCATCCAAATACCTCATCATCACTAAAATATAAATTTGAGTTTTTTTCAATTTCATTGTACATAATCTCCCACCTCTAAATAGAATCATCATAGTCAAAATGTATTATTGTGGTTTGGCTATTGTCCATTTTCCTCTAAAAAGTAAATTTAAAATACACCATTACTATATACTAGTTATCCTAGTCGTACTAGTTGTCCTAGTCAATATAGTTGTCTCAATCATAACTAGCTAGTTATCGCCTTCCAATTAGTTATTCTAGTAGTACTAGTTGTACATTGATAGAAAATAGTTTAATGTTCATGAATGGTGAATTTTGATTTCGAGTACCATTTGTATCGTACAATAGTTATAAAAAGCTCTTTGAAATTTAGAATCTAATGATACAAATTTTACTTTGTAAGTTCTGTCGAAATTTTATCTCGAAGAAATTCTAGAATGAATCTTAAACATCTCAAAAACTAAAATTAACAAACTCTAATATTTATTATTTGATTAAGAGTTATATACATAGTCGATTTTTGGATCCAAAATTTTAAATAGGTTTTATGGGCATTTTAACAAGATTTAAATAAATCCAAGAATATATTTGGAATTTTCGTTGCAAGGTATTCGATCTAATATATAATTTTCTATGTTTTAGAACTATAAAGAAGAAGAACGTTAGAGAAGAGAGAAAAATAATGTTGGAAGTAAAATCAGACTATTTAATTTTTTATGGTTCTTTTAGTTAAGTTAAATGTAGAGAATGATAAAATAGATATATCAAATTGTTGTAAATGAAGAAGGTTAAAGAGACTAATGAAGGTGAGACGACATTATTTTTTAGCTAGAAAGTTATGTCGGCTCTGTGTCCATACGGAGATGGTGGATGTGTTTTGGAGAAGATGAAAAAGGATTTTGGTCCAAGTTAAGTGTATTTGGTTTAACTAAACCGGATAAAAAATGATTTGTGTACTTACTGTAGGGATCATAAAATTGGATTGACTTAAAACCTAGTTTAAAACATTTAACAATCTTAAACAAATAGAATCGAGTCGAAACTCTTTTCTTAATTCTAAAAATTGCCCGTAGTAAGACGGTTTACCACAATTTCATAATCACAGGATACATCTGTTACACGTCTTTATTAAGCTATACTATTGAGATGTTCTCGGATATAGAATATCTCATATCAATTTGGGAACTTACCTTATGTATATTATTCTTGATTTAAGCATTTACAATTTCAATATTCTGTATGTCTATATCTCTGTAAATCGTTACACAGTACATAATAAGAAAATACTTCTTCTTCTCCAATCTTTCATGGTATCAGAGCCTGAACCATTGAAACTTTGATTTTTTTTCGGATTCACGAGGATCCTCCTCAACAAACAACCCAGACAACAGAAGTACGAAGAACTATTTCTCCCTATGACTTGACCTCCACCGACAATCCTGGTGCAGTGATTTCTCACCCCCTTTTGAAAGGCTCCAATTATGAAGAATGGGCATGTGGTATCAAGACCGCGCTCGGTTCTCGAAAGAAGTTTGGCTTCTTAGATGGATCTATTAAAAGACCTAAAGTTGGTTCCTCTGGTCTTGAAGATTGGTGGACAATTCAGGCTTTACTTGTCTCTTGGATCAAATTGACGATTGATCCCTCTCTTCGCTCTCACATATCTCATCGTGATGTCGCGAAAGATTTATGGGACCATTTGAAGAAACGTTTCTTTGTGTCTAATGGCCCAGGTATTCAGCATTTGAAAGTTGAATTGGTCAATTGCAAGCAGCGCATACTCTCTATTCAAAGCTATTACGGAAAGCTTCATTGCATTTGGGACAACATGGCTACATGTCGACCTATTCGTACTTGCAAGTGCTCCAACTGTACTTGTGACTTGGCCAATTTACAAGGACATGATCGTGATGAGGAAAAGGTGCATGATTTCCTCTGCGGTCTTGATGATACATATCAGACAATGAGGTCCACACTTGTTTCTCGTGTTCCTCTCCCGTGTCTTGAAAATGTCTACAATATGGTTCGTCAAGAAGAAGATATGAGAGCCACTAATAGGACACTTGAAGATGTGGCAGAGGTTACAGCTTTTGCTGTTCAAATCAGACCTCGTTTGCATTCATCTCGTCCAGATGATGTCACCAAGTTGATGCCGTGTAAGCACTGTCATCGTACGGGTCACGCGTCTGATCAGTGCATTGCTATCCTTGGTTATCCCGAATGGTGGGGAGACCGTTCTAAGTCTTGCACCATGTCTGCTATAGGTTGTGGAAACTCAAACCAGTCCTCCTCAATTTGCGGATCAAGATCAATTATGCCAATGTTGTCCATGTTCCACCATCTCCAAAATAGGAACACGTAAACTATGTTATCTCCGATAAAGATCGTAATGGAGTCCAGGGTTTGAGTGAAACACAGTGGCATGCACTTGTTAATCTTTTAAATGGCGGCAACAAACAAAACACAGAGAAAATGACATGTATGTCTTTTTCTTCTTCTTGGCTCTTGGACACATGGGCTTCTCACCATTTAACTAGAACGTTTGATCTTCTACAATATGTGAGAACCATCCCACCGGTTCTTATCATCCTTGCGGATTGTCATACAAAATTATCAGACAAAGAAGGGACTGTTTTTCTGGGTTCCTCTCTGGTTCTGAAATCTGTTTACTATGTTCAAGATTTTCAGTCAGATTTTATTTCTCTGTCTCAACTTATGGATGAAAATAGATGTGTAATGAAATTGGCTGATCACTTTCTTCTCATCCAGGACCGAGCTACCAGGATGATGACTGAAGCGGCTAAGAGGGCAAACGAAACCTTTTAGTTTTTCAAATGGAACAAGCTGCCTCTGTTCGCACATCAGATGAGGAATTATACTTGTTGTGGCACAAGCGTCTTGGTTATCCTTCAACAAAAATAGTTGGTTCTGTAATCGATGTTTCTGTAGTTTATGATTTCTTGCATAAACCTTGCAATGTTTGTCATCGTGCAAAGCAAACCAGAGTTTCTTTTCCTACAAGTTTGAATAAAACAACTTTTGTTTTTGAATTGGTTCATTGTAATTTGTGGGGACCATATAGGACACCTTCACATTTTGGATCCCGATACTTTCTAACGATTGTCGATGATTACTCCCGGACTGTTTAGTTGGTTTTGCTCAAAGACAAGACAGAAACTTCAACGCTTTTGAAGAATTTTATAACTATGACCGATCATCAATTTCACTCACCCGTAAAATGTATAAGAAGTGATAATGGCACGGAATTCACTAATCTTACCACCCACTTCCGCAGTCTTGGGATTGTACATGAAACATCATGTGTTGGGACACCCCAACAAAATGGACGAGTAGAGAGAAAACACTATCACATCCTCAATATTTCTCGAGCGTTACGATTTCAAGCTAACTTACCCATCGCTTTTTGGGGAGAATGTGTTTTAACAACTGCGTTTCTCATCAACCGCACTCCAAGTACTGTCCTCTCTGGTCTCACACCGTATGAGAAACTTCATGCCAAGAAACCGAATTATGCTCAACTTAGAGTGTTTGGAAGTCTCTGCTATACACATAATCAAGGTCATAAGGGTGACAAAGTTGCATCTAGAAGCAGAATGTGTGTCTTCATGGGATACCCTTTTGGTCAAAAAGGTTGGAGGTTATTCGATCTTGAAACCAAGTCTTTCTTCTTCAACCCACTTGAAGTCTGCTTATCCAATTGCAAATTACGTCACATGTGATCTTTTTCTCAATCTCATCAAGCTTACCTAGATGTTGTTACGAATGCATCTGAACCACGAACTGTAATACAAGACGTTTGACGTGAAGCGATGAGAAACGAAATTCTTGCTCTCGAGATAAACAATACCTGGACTCTTGATGATCTACCACCTGTTAAGCGTGCAATTGGTTCTAAATGGGTTTACAAAATTAAGCACAAGGCAGACAGTTCTGTGGAACGACACAAAGCACGTCTTGTCGCGCTTGGTAATCGCGAAATTGTAGGTATTGACTATGGTGACACTTTAGCTCCAGTTTCAAAATGGATACAGTTGGAATGATTTTACATATTGCAGCGGGAAATAATTGGCCGGTGCACCAAATGGACGTGCACAATGCGTTTTTTCACGGTGATCTTGATGATGAGGTATATATGAAACCTCCTCCTGGTTTCACTACTTCAGACACTGCCAAAGGTTTCCGTCTTCGTAAGTCGATTTACAGCCTCAAACAAGCCCCGAGATGCTAGTTTGAGAAACTAACTGCTGCTCTTCGTGCTTACGGGTTTCAACAATCACTATCAGATTACTCTCTTTTTACATTGCATCGAGATCAAGTACATATCAATCTCCTTATCTACGTTGATGATATGATCTTATCTAGCAAGTCAGAGAGTGTTATTATCAGCTTCAAGACTTATTTAGTAACAAGGTTTCACATAAAGGATCTAGGCAATTTGAAATACATCTGGGAATTGAGGTCTCTAGAAGAAAGTCTGGTTTTATTTATGTCAGCGCAAATATGCTTTGGAAATTATCTCAGAATCTGGCTTACTAGGTGCTAAATTGGAATCGTTTCCACTAGAAAAGAATCATCAACTAGCCTTATCAACATCTAATCGACGTTTGATAGGCAGGTTGATATATCTTGTTGTCACCATACCTGACTTAGCATACATTATTCATATTCTTGCTCAATTTATGCAACAACCGCATGAGGATCATTGGCAAGAGCCATTACGAATTGTCCGTTATTTGAAAGCGAATCCTAGTCAAGGAATTTTGTTGCAAGCAGACAGCAACTTCACTATCACCCCTTGGTGTGACTCTGACTAGGCTAGTTGTCCTCTCACCCGTCGCTCAGTCTCGGGTTATGTGGTGCAACTTGGACAGTCTATTATTTCATGGAAAACCAGAAAATAGAACATAATGAGTCTTTCTTCTGCAGAAGCAGAATATATGGCAATGGCCTATGTCACCCAACATCTACTGTGGCTAAAACGTTTATTGATTTCCCTGGGCGTCAGTCACTCTCAACCAATGCGTCTTTTCTGCGATAGTAAATCTGCTATCCACATTGCCACCAATCCTGTATTTCATGAGCGGACAAAACACATCGAAAATGATTATCACTTTATCCGTGATGAAATCCAGTCTGGTGTTCTTCCTCCAATCCATATTGATACTAAGTCTCAAATGGCTGATATCTTTACTAAACCTCTCGGTCGTCTTGCGTTTCAGGAGTTTCGCAACAAACTGGGCCTTCAGGACTTACACGCACCAGTTTGAGAAGGGGTATTAAGATATTCTCGGATATAGAATATCTCATATCAATTTGGGAACTTACCTTATGTATATTATTCTTGATTTCAGCATTTACAATTTCAATATTTTGTATGTCTATATCTCTGTAAATCGTTACACATAACATAATAAGAAAATACTTCTTCTTCTCTAATCTTTCATATACCCTTAATAAAGCCTGTCAACCCTAGAATTTGTGAATACTCCCGAGACTTGGGATTGGTGTATTTATTGGAATTGTTTGACGGTTTTGTTAGTATTTATTTTTCTCGTTGTTCAATATCGAAAACCACTTTGTTTTCTGATGTATGAAACGAGAAACTGATAAGAAAAATTGAGCGATGGAGGCTTGTATTCAATGAATCTGGTTTATATACGAGTTGGGCTGAGAGAGATTATATTGGGCTGATAATTCTCTGTTCGGTCGAGATTAGATGTTGGACCAAAACTTAATTTGGAATAAAATTCATTTGGACCAAAATTGATTTGGACCGATTTTAATTTGGAACAAAATTGAACTTTGACCAGAAATAATATGGGCCCAAATTGGGCCTAAATGGGCCGAATGTTAATAAAAAAATTTCTCCAAAAAGAACATATTTAGTGGACATCCGGTTCAATCGACCCGCGACTCGCACCCGCACTATGATGTGTCGTGCCGAGCCAAGCCGGCGGCGGCGATGGTGCCCGCGTGTGTGGTCCTCCTCTCTCACTTCCACCATGCATAGTATCTTTTGCTATTCACTTGTAAACATTACATGAATAGGCTCTATATATACCACTTGGATTTATTTTTCCCAAGCAATGTGAGATTTTGGTCATTTGTTAACTTTGTGTGTGTTCAACTTACACATTATGACCTCACATTTTTCATTCAATTTAACTCAAATTTTAGCATTTGAATATTCAAAGTTATAGTCCAAACTACAACCTCTCCAATTCAATCATAATCCGGAGATTCCGGGCAACGACCTTGCCGGAAAACTCGCCGGAAAAGTGACAAAAGTCACTGTCACAAAAAATAA
>OVBE01004652.1:0-23428 GCA_900406425.1 Iberis pinnata | reverse complement strand
TTTTTGTCTATTCACATGGAAAAAATTCACCTAATCTTGGATTTACATTGACACCCAATTGCATAGGTACCTTCAATCCACGATTCTCTGTCCATATCAGAGTCATGCTGTCCACTCATTTGGGCATCTCTTTCATCTCCAGCTCGCCCGGCCCGACTTTGTCCACCTTTGCATGTNCTCGCCCGGCCCGACTTTGTCCACCTTTGCATGTACAATGTCCACCACATATACAATGTGAGACATTAACAATGTTAGTTAACGCACCACGGTCCAAAACCCCATTAAATAATATCTCCCTGCCAATAATATATACCTTGATTCCCACATTGGCCATCAATATCAGGTGCAGGTTCCCCCATGCATTGGACACCAATATCCTCATGTGTTCCTTGTCCCACACTCTGTCCATCAGTCACATTAACATGTCCACCACCTACACAACAACAGCTATTACAAACATGCTAATACACAACGCTATTACTAATGTTATTGTACACTAACCATCTGTATTTTTGATTGCATATGGATCCCAGTTAGGTGGGTAATCACTATCAATTATTTCCCTCATCAAGTCATAATCATATTCAAGCGAGTCCTCGCTACTGCCATACAAACCTTCGTCTTCCTCCTCACTTGTATGTCGGCCTACTTCAGTGTTCTCGCTAAATACTACATGTTCTTTTCCAGCACGCTTTCGTTTCTTCTGAATCTGTTCATCCAACATATCGCTCGTATGTCCATAGACAGACGCATCCTGTCCACATTCACACAATTTATGTCCATCTCCGGCAGCTACCCCTCCCTTGACACCGTCATGCACACCCCCGGGCGAAGAACACTGTCTGTGTCTCATTTCTAGTTGGGCTACTGTATCTAGAAATGTCTCATCTTCGAATGTCCCTAACAACTCAGCATGTTTCTCAATGTTGGGGTCTGGTGGACGATAAACAACAAGTTCGTTCCCAGTTTTGTCCACGGTCTCTTTAATGGACATGTACAAATTTACCCCACCTGAGACACACATTGTGTCTCTGAATCTTGATAAACTGTCATCGCTATCGACTGAAACCGGAGGCATCCTCGCTTGTGTAAAAACAACATCCGAGCTCTTTTCCCAGTAGCTCAAACTAATGCATTGATCACCTATCATCCCCCCATAGGCTTCAACTATCTTCTTTTTGAAACTTGTGTATTCTTCTCTGTTCCTCAGCTTCACACATTTAGCGTACATCTCCTTATCTACTACGAAATGCCAAGTCCCAAAAGCTCGACATTCCCATTGTCCAACTATTATCAATACATTATGATCCATTGCGGAGGTCCTACACAAACACATCAACTACTATCAATTAGGAAACCAAAATTGGTCCACTACTACATCAGCAAACTTGTTTGTTGTCTACCCATAATTTGTCTATGGCAATGGGCGTCCACTACGTAAAGTTGTCCATCTCGTTGATTATCAATTGTCCATCACGACAATTGTCCACGAACTCATTTTTTAGACCAACATTTATTCTTGGTATTAGACAACTGCTTAACCATGATTACTTATCAATGGTTTTGGCCAACTGTTACAAAACTCCTACCATTGGTATTTTTCATCTACCAAAACTCCAGTTACATTTTAGGGAACCATTTTCATCTACCATTATGATGGTGATGTCCATTAAATACTCTTTAAATAGTCCATTTAGTTTCTTGATGAAAAAGCTACTAAAATTGATTCACAAAATGAGAAAAATTTAAGAAAAAATTAAATGTTCTTACCTTCTTCTCCAATTCTTCGCCAGAGAAACTCACCACCAAACCACCATTAATGACCACCAATTAATCCTTCTTTAATCTTTTATTAAATTATTTTTAATCAAAAAATTAAATACATCTTCTCACCATTATGTGCAATTAATGCACATCTACATCTCACATCTCCCGCCCAAAAAACTTTCGCAGCTTAGACAAGGGCATTGAGGTCATTTGTTGATACCATTTGTGTCATCATTATGGTATTAATGACAAACAAACAACATTATGGTATTTCCTAAAGAAGCTATGCGACAATATGGTATATACCATAAAAATCCCAATCATGTATAAATAAGTAATGTAATTAGAAAAAACTTTTCTTCGATTAGACGCTCTCCTCTTTCTCTCTTTTTATGTAATCTACTTTCACGCTTCGGTAATTTAATATGTCGGAAACCGGTTTTAAGTCGGCACCAAACCTTACTTTTCACATGCATTTTGATGTATCATTTCTTTGCGAGTTGGCGCTTGTCTCGGTGGTCTTCTCTTAATCATCATTTGGTATGTACATTTCTCTCTTTATATGTGTAATCACAATCAATTTTGGTGTTTGCATGTAGTGTTTTAGGATAATTCAATGTGGATCTAGGTGATTAGGTGGGATAGCTTGGTTTGCGGTAACATCTTCCATGCAACAACTCAATATCATGTTGGTCATATGATTCGGTTTGACTTCATCGCTACTGGTACTGCATTTTTTTGACATGATAAATCGGTTTCTCGCGAAAAATTTTGTTTGATCAGTTAGGTTTTTGTGCGGAGGTTGGTCGGCCATGTGACTGTCTTTTCTTCCACATTTTTCACTCACAATATATTTTTTTTTTTTCTTTATTAAGTTAATTATTTGTCATGGTTATGTATATAGAGAGTTCATTGTTAGGATAAGTTTGCTCAAAAAGGAAGTCGAAGAAAAGGAAGTTATTATTCCTAGTCACAGTTGAGATAGATTTTATGAGTTTATCTTAAATAGTTATCTAATAAATAATAATTAGGAATTCATATTGGTTTAGGGAGTGTATAAACTATATATATACCTCGTGGTTTTTTGGTTCGGTTCCGGTTCTTTGGAAAATAAATTTTGATATCCATTCGGGTAATTTTTCATTTTGTTTGGGTATCCATTCGATATCTCGGTGTCTATTTGATATTTGACCAAAAATATTCATAAAAATAAAAATGAAAAGTATTTTATAATTAATGTTGTGTAATATAAATATAAGTAATTATATTATTTGTATATTTAATAAAAATATCTTTTATTTTTATGAAGTTCAGTTAGTTCTGGTATTTCGGTTCGATTCTTTAAATTTTGGTTCGGTTCGGGTTCAATTCTTTAAATTTTGGTTCGGTTCAGATTCAATTCCGGTTATTTGGATATTAAATTTTGGTATTCATTCTAATAATTTTGTAATTCAGTTTGGATCCAAAACCGAAAATTTCAGTTTGATTTTGGTTCAGTTCTTCGGGTTTGGTTATTTTGTCCACCCCTAAGCAAAGGTGTTGCTATTTCAATTAATACTTGAATCTCTTATCATACAAGTCGAAGAACTGGAAACATCAAAAGAAGTATGGGAAGCAATTAAAACAAGACATGTTAGGGCTGAAAGAGTTAAAGAAGTAAGACTACGAACTCTTACAACAGAATTTGACAAACTGAAGATAAAAGAGACAGAGACTGCTGATTTCTTCGCATGAAGATTTTCAAATTTATTGACAAAATCAACTACTCTAGGTGAAAGCATAGATGAGTCAAAGGTAGTTAAGAAGTGTCTTACTATAGAAAAATCGCGTATCTATGATGGCCGTGAAACGCTATTTATTGCTATTAATGTATCGTATTTAAAAATGTTGTGTTAATGCCCGCGACAGTAGGTATTTGACCTATTGCAGCGCTTTTTGGTTTTGCTATGGTATCTCTTTCAAATACAGCGTTTGTATTGTTGCAATAGTATCTTTTACCATAGCGCTTTATTAATGTTATTTTATATTTTTTTTCCGTTATGATTGGTAGTTATATTGTAGCATTGTTTTGTCTGCTATAAATTTATTTGTTATCTTTTCGCCAGAAATTGATGATACATAATTTTCTACACAAATTGATACATAAATTTATACTGAAATTTATATTTATCAAATAAGCATTATCTTTATTCATTACAATCACACCAAGTTTGAAAAGAATTCACAAGTACTAATATCACACAACACATATACATAACAACTTTGAGAACATAATCACAAGTACTCAAATGTAAACAAGTTTGTCATTTGGCCAAGCTATTATACTATCCAAAGCATCAACAATGACTTTGATTTCAGAATTTGGTCTCCAAACATCAACATCTTCGACTAAAGGAGAAATGATCAATACCTTACTTGCATATCCTAAGTCATTAAAAGTAAAATTATAAGTCAAATAATACAGTAACATAATTAGTAATGCAATACAATATTCTTAGACATTTCCTTTGACCTAAACATTCTCTTGAATCTTTCTTTTATAGGGAAGTACCTGAGTACTTTTGTTGGAATCTCATTCTTTGTCTCTCCAACATGTTTATCAAGTTCCCATCTTGAAGCACCACATCTTGGGCAGCTACTCATTTCCTCATACTGCTTCCGGTAAAGAATATAACCACTCTTACAAGCGTGAATAACATCATATCCAAAACCAAAGACCTTCAATTATTTTTTAATCTCAGATGATGACCTTGGAAGCACATTGCCTTCAGGCAACATATCATGAACCATGCTCAAAATCTAATCAGAGTAATTCTCTGAAATCCCACTCTTAACCTTAATCCGGTACATTCCCATAATTGTTGAAACTTTGGTGTAATTTGAACAGTCTGGATATAATGGAGAATATGCATCCTCTAACTTCTTTTTAAATTGGGATTCTTCTTCACTTTGAACAACTTAAGGTTGTTCTCTCTTTGAGGAATGTTGATTGTCTTCATTGTCAAATAATGCAGTTCTAAAAAACTCATACGCTTCATTGTCTTCATTTTCTAAGATTGTTTTCTCAGTCTTTGTCTCTCCATGGATACTCAAACATTATTTCTCTTGTATTTATGATTCATACTTGTAATGACCAAGTGATCCAAAACTGTGTTTCCGTCTTGATGGCACAAGTTACGGCAATCGATACATGGACAGAACATCTGTAGAGGATTACCCAACCTATTTGCTGATTCGTTTACAAAATCTCTAGCATCTTCCTCATACTCAACGCTTGCCCTATAAATTCACAGTTAAACTAACTCAATCAATTGAATCAAAAAAGGAATCGAGATAATCAGAAAAACTAAATCAATTGAAACACATTTACATACCTCGGAAGCTAGACCCAGGATTTTCTCATGTTACAACCGTTCAATCAGAAAAAGGAATGGAGATAATCAGAAAAAGGAGGCAACATGAAACCGGTAACACTAAATAGAATGAAAACCCTAAGAATTAAGCCCTAAATTGAAACGATACACTAAAAATTTAACCCTAAATTGATAAGAAATCAAGAATGGAAATTGACCTAACCTTCGCTAAAAAGGAAGTGAAACAAGACGAGATTAATCTGCGATTGGGAGACGAAAAATAAGAAACAAGATACTGAGAGAGAAATAGAAAGCTTAATATGAGATTGACGAGAAGAGAGGGAGATGAAATCGCGAGAGGGAGATAGAAAAGAAGATGAAAAAACTAAAAATTTCACTAAGTGTTAAGCGGGAAAACAAAATATTTTCCGCTCGTAGATTACATAGCGTTTCCCAATTTAAAGTGCTAATGTATAATTTTCAATAAGCGGAATTTTTCGCAGCGGTTACGAAAATAGAAACACTATTAAAAAATTTTCTACAGCACTTATATCATAAACGCTATAGACGACTGCTATTAATGCCTCAATTTCCTGTAGTGTCTTCACAGTCTACTGAGGAAGAAGTATATCCACATAATCACATCACTTGAAAAAGTCAAAGATCTCAAAACAACTAGTTTTGAAGATATCGTTGTAAGGCTCAAGGCATACAAAGAGAGGATTAATATTGAAGAAAATAATTAGGAAGAGCAATCAAAACTCTTATATGTAAGTAATGATTTAAATCAGAACCAAGAAACTTATAACCAGGGTACATGAAGAGGACAAGGAGGCTGATTCTTTGGTAAAGTAAGAGGAAAAGGACAATTCAACAATCAACAAGGATGAAGAGATAAATATAAAATTATATGCTTCAGATGCGATAAACCTAGACATTATGCTTCTACATGTCTAGATAGAATACATAAGCCTCAAAGGGCACAAGGAAGTGAAGGAGATGATACTCTAGAAGCATATGAGCTAATGATGCATGAAGTTGTTTTTCTAAACGACTAAAACGTTACTCCGGATAAATTCGAAACAAATGCAACTGAGGAAAATGTTTGGTACCTACACAACGGGCTACTATTCACATGGCAGGAATCTTACTTATTTTACGAAATTAAACGATAAGATAACATGAAAGGTAAGATTCAAAGATGATTCTAGAGTTGACATTAAAGAAAAAGGATCAATACTTCTTATTAGAAAAGATGGAGAAAAGAAGATTATAATTGATGTCTACTATATACTAGTTTTGAAAAGAAATATCATCAGCTTAACAAGCAATTGAATCTCGTTGTGAAATTTGTATGAAAGATGACTACTTGTTGTTATTCGATAAAGACAATAAGTTTTTAGTAAGGCTAAGAGATTCAAGAATAGACTCTACAAAGTAACCATGGATAAAAACAACAACATGTACCTATATCTCATAGAACTAACTGAATCAGCTAAGTAGCATGCAAGACTCGGTCATATTGGTGAAAGACATTGACGAGATGAATATAGAAAAGGAAGTTTTTTCTTCATGCATGCTTGGAAAACATATTAGAAAAGCTTTCCAAAAGTAAGTATGTTTCAAGCTAAAGAAGAGCTAGCACTCATCCACATATATCTCTGCGGACCCATCACGCCTCCTACAACCACTGTATTTGTATTTTTTTTTATTAGATGATTATTCAAGGTACATGTACTTGATTTTACTTAAAGACAAAAGCGATGATTTCAACCATTTTAAAAGATTCAAGACATGAAAGAAAATCAAGTGTCCTCGCACAAACAGAGGATGACAATTCATGTCACAGGAATTCCTAAAATTCTAAGAAGAAATTGGGATCAAAAGACACTTTACCGCACCTTATTCACCACAACAAAACGAAGTGGTAGAGATAAGGAACCAAACCTTGTTAGCTATGACAAGAAGCATCTTTTAACATCTTAATGTACTTAATTATTGATGGAGCTTTTAAAAGAAAAGTAAGAAACAAGCATAGAAGAAACAACTTATAGAAGAAATATAAGATGCTTACAATATCTATTGCATACAAGGTCTGGTCTTTTATATCGTGTTGGTGTTTTAAGTAGGTATATGCAAGAGCCAAAAAATCACATAGAGTTATACTTAAACAAGTCTTAAGGTACATAAAAGAAATTGTAGCTTTTGGACTCTTGTATCAAAGAAAAGGAAAAACAGGTCTTGTAGGCTGTAGTGATAACAATCATAATGAGATCCATATTATGGTATAAGCATAACTGGATATGTGCTATATCTTAATTGGTGTCCCATAACTTGGTGTTCTTAGAAGCATGAGACGGTTGCCTTGTCATCATATGAAGCCAAATTTATGGCTGCTATTGAAGCTCCAAAACAAGTTATCTGGTTAGAAGATCTACTTGGCGAAAGCTTAGGTGAAACTTGTGCAAAAGTTATAATCAAGATTGAAAATAGGTGCACCATTTCCTTAACAAAGAATTCTGTTTTTCCTGGAAGAAGCAAGCACATACATAAGAGATACCACTTCGTTAGAGAATGTGCATAAAATGAACAAGTGGATGTTGAGCATGTTCTAGGGAACGAACAAAGAGTGATATTCTGACTAAATCATTAGGAAGAATCAATTCAAAGAGATGAGGGAACTAGTTGGTGTTCGAAAAGTAAAAGAAAGTAAGTTAAAACTTAAAGGAGAAAATGTTAGGATAAGCTTGAAAGAAAAGAAAATCAAAGAAAAGAAAACTTGAGATGAAAGATATCATTCCTAGTCAAAGTTAAGATAGATTTTATGTGTTTATCTTTAGAAGTTATCTAACATATAATAATTAGGAATTCATATTGGTTTAGGAATGATATTAATCGGTTTGAATGCTTTATAATGGGAATCTATACTCGCTATTAAGCGTTATCCGAGTGTTTTTCTTGCAATTTGATGTCTTTTACAGGTTTCTAGGTGCTTGGGTCGTTTTGAAGCAAAATGATGGATTTTAGAGAAAAAGATGCAATTTGGTTAAGACCAGAAGGAAAAAGGATTGTTCTCTCAGAGAACGATCGTTCTGATGTACCAGAATGACCACGTACATGCATAATCATTGTTCTACCCAAAGAACAATCGTTCCTAAGTTCATGTAATTTCACAGACAAGTAGAACGTTCGTTCCCCATCAGAACGATCGATCTGAAGAAGGCCTAGAACGATCATTCTCTACACCCGAGAAAACTTAGAGAACTTTTAATTTTGCATATGTGGTCCTCAAGGCTATCTTATAAAAGCCTTGTGGCTTAGTTCTTTTTAGTTTACACTTTATTCTATCTACTTTTACAGAGAGATAAATCTGAACCTTGTATTTGGAGAAGAATTTTGAATCTTATTTTTATTATATACCAATATTAATTTTTATCTATTTTTCTTGATTATGATTTCTTATTCAATTATGATCTTTGATTCCGTTGTCTGAGTTGTTAATTAGTTAGGTTTTAGGGTTTCCCTGGAAAATCATGTTTGATTGTTAGGATTTACATAAATGATTTGAATTTGTTAGGTTCTGTCTAGACTTATTCTTAATGCATGAATTAGAGTAGTTACCTAGTTCATTAATATTATGTTGATAAACACAAAGAGATTTAGTTTAGAAATCTGATATAGTCTAAATGAATAAATGATTTTTTTCTTCTTCTGAGAGTATTTTTAGATGTTTATGAACTTATCGAATCTACAATGCATATTTAAATTATCTAAATACAACATGGGTTTTTCTTTAGTAATTCGAACATATGGATTTAATATTTCGGGAGAAGATTAATCTATATTTGTCTTTTAAGTTTAAAACTATTTTGAAATAAAAATTTTCATGATAATATGAACTTTTAAACCTGATTACCTGTGAAATTCCCTATTGCCTGACGTTTTAGTTTATTGATTTACCTCCGTTAAATTATTGCTTCTATTTACTATCGTTCACAAAACAACATTTTTAATATGTATTAGCTTAATTCGATTTTAAATTAAAAGTGTGCTTTCTTGTCTCACTAGAATTCGACCATGTTCCATGCTACTTTGATCTGTTATTTGCATTGTACATGAATTAAATTTGGAGCCTATCAAGGAAGTTTCTAAACTATATATATATATCATGACTTTGATAGTAGAGGCATCAAAATTAGAGAAATATAGATTAAGAAAGATTCAAAGTGTCATTAAGTTTTGAGAGATTAACTTAATAAAATGTGATTCTCATTATTAATTTTAAGGTGTCTTTATCATTCTCGACTCAATAGTCAACCTTCTTATAATAGATTTTGATCTCAATTTTGTCAAGGTAGACATTATGCAATTCTATCCTGATCTGGTAGTTTTTTTACCAAACATAGAGTAGGGCTAGTCTAAGTTTGGACAATATTTTCATACAAATGTAGGGACCGTAAAACCGGATTTTAAAACATTTTAAATCTTATAACTAACAGATTCGAGTCAAAACTCTTCCTTAATTCTAAAAGTTGCCCGTAGTATGATGGTTCACCGCAATTTCAGAATCTAGGATACAACCGTTAAGCGTCTTTATTAAGTTGTACTCTTAATAAAGCATATCGACCTTACTATCTCTGAATACTCTCGAGACTTTGAAACATGGTATTATCAGAACTTTTTATGGTGTGTATTTTATTTTTCTTTATACATTATGGAATTTATTCTTATTATGAATATTGTATATCGAAAAAAACTGATGGATGATGAAAATGAATGGAGGATTCTGTATTCATAGGAGACGAAGAGACACCATATGAAAGGATGTGACCTTTGATCAAGACACTTTTTCATATGAAAAGACACACCCTTTCGTTGCACCTTTTAATTGGTGAAATTTCACATGTAAGCTACTTCACTCCTTAGTTCACTAAGCGTGAGTGTTAGCTGACCAGTCTATCCAGCTAGGTTAGTACTCATTCAACTCATTGAGCTTGGTTGACCTGCCTTTTCACTCACCTATTTGAGCTAGCTAGTCTTTCCAGCTAGTTCAACTCACTTAGATGTCTTATTTCTCATTCAAATTAACTCCAATTTTAACATTTAAATATTCAAAGTTATAGTCCAAACTACAACCTTTCCAATGCAATCATAATCTGGCAATTCTGGGCAACGATCTTGCTGGAAAACTCGCCGGAAAAGTGACAGAAGTCTCTGTAACAAAAATTGAGTTCCAACAATTCCCCACACGAATATAAATAATCTAAACATATGACAACTCTAGAGACTCGAAAGAATAGACTGACTAGATTCCATAAGAAGCTAGATAGACAGACTTTTTGAGAGTATTGCAAAAAAATCATTGCATATGAGATGGTAGCATTCTCCTTGAACCAGTCATAGTTAATACATGTCGGATTTACTCGGCCAAGGAGTGAACACAATGTCTTGAACCCCCGGGATTTTGTGTAAACCTAGACAACATGCATAACATAGTTTCATTTTCTCACATAAACTAAATTCTCTATTGTGTTTATTTTGGCCCTAAACAAACCTGGTATCATGAGTGACTTGGAGAGATATCCTTTCCTTCTCCATCCTAGATTCGACCTTATTCACACTCATTTAGGTGATCTGCTATTAACTTTTGCAAAAGTATATATTAATACTCATCTCAGAAAGTTATGGAATCATTAAAAGCTTCAAGCTTAGCTTTGCAGTAACATGATTACATTGTTTCATCATCAAACTTGTTTAAGTTGGGAACTGGGTAGAGAAACAAGTCTCACAGTGTTTGGGTAGATTTAGTTTGAAGTTGTTGTCCCCTTGAACCTATTTCTTGGGATCTCCAGTCAGTTAGGTAAGGTTACCATCACACTTCATCTTTCGTCATAGGCTTTTAAACACATTCCTTGTGATGATCTTTCTACTTGATCTCTTGCCAAACCTTTAGTGAACGGATCAGCTAGGTTATCGGCAAATTTGATAAAAGTTATCGTGAGTACTCTTGTTGAGATCAAATTTCTAATGGTCTTATGTGACGAGATTTTCCACTATATACCATACTTTGTGCTCGAGAGATAGCTGATTGACTATCTCAATGTACACGTAATGCATGCACATGTTTTTCCACGTGGGAATATCTTTCAAAAATTTTGAAGCTACTCTGCTTCTTGAGCATCAGCCTTTGCAAGGCACCCCCACACTTTGAGGTATTTGTAAGATGGTACCATACCTTTCCAAAGTTGAGTATACTACTCGTAGTAAGCTAAGCTTCCCCCCCCCCTCCACATTGACTGGGGAAACTATGATTCTTACAACACTGCATTCATCATTTCTTTGAGAGTGCGGTTTCCAACTTACACCTTTTCAAACTCGTGTTTGACTTGCACCCCTTCGAGTCCGTTTGCGACTCGCACCTCTTCGAGGCCGTATTTGACTCGCATCTCTTCGAATCCGTGTGCGACTCGCACCTCTTTGAGCCCGTATGTGACTCGCATCTCTTCGAGGTCGTAATCGACTCGCACCTCTTTGAGATCGTATTTGGTTTGCACCCTTTTGGACCCGTCCTTGGTTTGCACTCTTTCCGACCCTTCCTTGGTTCGCACCCTTCCAGAGTCGTCCTTAGTTCTCATCCTTCCGGACCCGTCCTTGGGTTGCACTATTTTAGACCCATCCTTGGTTTGTACCCTTTTGGACTCGTCTTTGGTTCGCACCCTTTCGGACCTGGCCTTGGTTCGCACTCTTTCGGAATCTTCCTTGGCTTAGCACCTTTTCGGACCCGTCCTAGGTTCGCACCTTTTTGGACCCGTCTTAAGTTTGCACCCTTTTTTGAAAAAGCGGTAAAAATGTTTTACAAACCATTAAAACTCGAATCCGATTTAAAGTGGTAGCTTAAAAGGCGGTTTTTTTAGAATTAAGAATGCAGGGACCTTAAAACCGAATTTAGTTAAAACTAAGTTTAAAACGTTTTAAATCTTAAAACTAACAGAGTCGAGTCGAAACTCTTTCCTAAATTCTAAAAATTGCCCGTAGTACGACAGTTTACCGTAATTTCATAATCCCATGATACAACTGTAAAGCGTCTTTATTAAGTTGTACTCTTAATAAAGCCTATAGACCTTTGTATTTGTGAATACTCTTGAGACTTTGGAACGGGGTATTATCAAAACTTTTTATGGTGTATATTTTATTTTTCTTTTTACAATATGGAATTTATTCTTATTTTGAATATTGTATATCAAAAAAGAAGTGATGGATGATGAAAATGAATGGAGGAGTCTCTATTTATAGGAGATGAAGAGATATCATGTGAAAGGATGTGACCTTTAGCCAAGACACCTTTTTCATATGAAAAGACACACCCCTTCATTGCACCTTTTAATTGGTGACCTTTCACCTGTAAGCTACTTCACTCCTTAGTTCACTAAGCTTAAGTGAAAGCTGACCAGTCCCCCCAGCTAGGTTAGTACTCATTCATCTCATTGAGCTTGGTTGAGCTACTTTTTTACTCACCTAGTGGAGCTAACAAGTCTTTCCAGTTATTTCAGCTTACTTAGATGTCTTATTTCTCATTCAAATTAACTACAATTTTAACATTTAAATATTCAAAGTTATAGTCCAAACTACAATCTTTCCAATGCAATCATAATCCGGCAATTCCGGACAACAATTTTGCCGGAAAACTCGCCAAAAAAGTGACAAAAGTCACTGTCACAAAAATTGAGTCCAACAACAAATATATGTCTTCCCGTTCCAGGATTTGTCTTTCACCATTTCAAAAATTTGTTTCATAACGTTTGAGAAGTCAATTAATCTAAATAGATTTGCATATTTTTTTGGTGGAATCGTTTTTACCTAATTGTAGATTATACTCTTTGATTATTAATATAATATTAATATAAGGGAGTTAACAAATAAGAATATATAGACTCAAATTTGTTAGATTTATTTTATAAAATTATCAGAGTATTCAACTAAAAACAGACTCTCTCTCACTCACTCACTCTCTCTCCCTCTCTCTCTCATCTCCCTCTTCTGATAACAACGGCATGCACCGTGACCCCTAGAGATCATCGATGAATTCCGGCGCCGGCGATCTCCCTATTTCAACCTTCTCTCGTCGTCGATCTAAAGACCACATATGCTCTTTCTCTTTCAAGCTCACCGGATCGGCGAGGTGTTTTGAAGCCGGTACGCGACGGCACGCTTCTGGCCGGACGTGGTTGTAGTGACGTACCCTAACGGTGGACGTGACATGGAAACAAAGATTCCAAGCTGTGTAGAAGCGGCTTCTGAATGGTAAGGTGGTTTTGGTCTTGACGGTGGCGGTGTAGGGTCCGCCGTCGCTGTTGAGCCAGATCTTCTCTTATCCGAAAGTGGCTAGTTCATCCTTTACACGACCGGAACCTACCTCTGTTTTCTCCGAACTCCGTTTCAGACGACCAAGACCTTCTCTGTCTTCATTTCATCTCGATTCGTTCTATGTGGGTGGGGTGACCTTAGCATCGTCACCGTCGCCTAAGCTTTCGTCGCCGGATCATCGAAATCCTCCGGTGATATTTGCAGCCTCTACGACGGTGGATGAAAAATTCTAGGTTCTCTACAATTAACCTAGAATTTACTTCTTTGGGATTTTCTGGCTTGGGCTTCTGTTTGGGCCAGTGATTGGGTTAAAGAATTTTCTCTTTCTGGGTTTGGTTGATTTAGAATTGGATGTGATGTTTATTTGGATGTATAAGCTGAATTTTGTAATTTGCTACATCTGGAATTAATAATATATAAACCTTTATAAATTTTATTTTGTAAAATTATTTATATTCTTTGTAATTTATGTATTTACGGTTTAATTATTAGTTTATATAAAAACTAATAATTTTAATATAAAAGACAATTTTATTGATAAGAGAGTTCTCATGTATTGAAAATTTTTTGTTTTGTTAATATAATATGGATAATATTAATGTGTATATATAGTATAAAATATATTTAATAATTATTATAGTGGTGTATATATATTATGTGATATTTATTTTATTGAAAATATTATGCTCTTTCATTATTATAAAAAGACAAGAAATGAGAGAGTTTAAGAGATAAAAATGATAGAGATAAAATAATTTTAAAAATTCGAAAAATATGATTTTAATCAATTTAAAAGAATCATAAGAGTTTGAAAATGAAAAGAAGATTAATTAAAATATTAAATCTATAATAAACCATATCAAAATATTAATTCTTTTTCTTTAATAAAATGTATTTATGATTAAATTTTGGCGAGTCTCTCTTAACGAATAAAATGAATCAAAACGCATCTAAATTCTTAACCCACCAATAACGATGCGAGAAAAGTGTTTTTGCACTTTTTGGATTAAACTTTTTTTTTAGATAAAATTTTGGACTAGAATTTGAAAATAATATAATTATAAAATAGAAAAATCAAACATATTTTACAAAGTTTTAAGATGTCAATATTAAAACATACAAAATCGAATGAAACGAAATCGAAATAGTTGATTGTGGGAGTGCAAAATCACTAGGGTTGGATTTTCGAAGTGATTTTCGGTTTGACTCATTAATGCGCTCCGGTTCACCAAAACCCAAAAAATTGAGTTGCGCTCCAGTTCACCGAATCCAGGAAATTGAGGTGCGCTTCGGTTCACCAAATTTAGGAAATTGAGGTGCGCTCCGATTCACCAAAATCAACTCAGACCAAGGAGCGAAGCCCATCCCAAGCTGGTGACTATCAAGAAAAGCATTCCCGATGGACCGGACGTCGCAGGAATTGTAACCCAAAATTCAAGCAATAATATTCAGATTCACCAATTTTTCATAGTTTCTTACGATTTTTGATATTTTAGTATGAGGCGAATTTTCGCTCTCACATTGATTATGAACTCTAACTAAATTATAAAATTATCCAAATGAATAATATATATATCATATTATTTCAAAAATATCATATATGTCATATTTTTATAATTTAGTTTGATATTTGATATATTAATTTTTGACTAACAACTTTGTATTTATAATTAAATATATATTTTATATTATTTTTTGTATTACATCTAAAATTATTTCTTATGCAAAAATTAATCTCCCGCATAAGGCGAAGTATAAACTAGTAATACTAGAAATTTTAAATTAGGTTTAAGATTGTAAATTTAAACTCTATTATATTTCTAAAAAAATTTTGTAGCGCATATAATCTTCGTTACTATTCACATATAATTCCACATCACTTATCTTGTATGAAATGTGCTTGTCCCGCTTTCTGCACAAACCGCACTTATATCATATTGCTCCGCTAATTTTTTCTATCAATATCAATTTTATCCGTTGTTACCATTTAGATCCTTAGAATAACAATTATAAAAAGATAACAAGTTTGTCCGGTCAAAGAAGCAAAGCACAAAGTCAAGGTAGCGTAAAAAATACAAAACAACACAACGCCCGTAAAAACCAAATCCGTGTCTGTAAAACACTAAACAGTGGCTGTCTTCGTAATAAAGCACAAAACTAGGGGTTCTTTTAGTTTGTATAATTTGGAGTTTCCATCTACTGGGTCCCACATCAACTCTTCGACTCTTCCACCTCCATAGATAAATCTTTCCACATTTTTTCTCACTCTTTAACAGTCACTATTGTCACAGAGAGCTTCAGATCTACAAATAGAAGAGTGTTGTGGCGGGGGAAGAGAAACCCAGTCTCAATCTCGGTAATCAAGCTTCTTTTACTGTTAGATTTGAGGTCTCTACTCCCTTCTGCTTTGGTTTTATCGCCAATGCTGTTCGATTCCCTTGAATTTTGTATTTTTCTTGCTATTTCTACGAAGACCTGCTTCTTCTTGGTCGGATTTTAGGTTTTGGTATTCTTAGCTTACCTTTGTTTGTTTTCTGGGTCGCACTAAACAAAAAAGGGGTTTGAGCTCCGGAACTTGAAGGGATTTATGTATGATTCAGAGTGTTCTTTTGAATGTTTGGTGAAAATGATTGAGAACATCTACAGAGTTTCTTTGGGTGTTTAATATTGCGTTCGTAGCTTAGTATTATTGGTTTGGTTTCATTGCAATTTGATTCTTAAGTAAGATCTCATAGACCTAATTTTCAGCGATGAATCAATTGACCATTAATCATTCCTAGTTTTTGTTTTGATCTCGTCGGCAGAAAATCTTGTGATATCGCGACAATGGTGGTCACAGATGCTGAAAGTCCTCATCTTGGGGAGATTACGTGTGGTACCTTACTGCAAAAGTTGCAGGTTAATCTTACAACCATCTTCATCTTAGTCTCAAGGATTTCCTCTATCTTGTATAATGTGGAGTGTTACAATTTGTTTTTGTATAGGAAATTTGGGATGAAGTTGGTGAGAGCGATGAGGAACGAGACAAATTGCTTCTTCAGATAGAGCAAGAGTGTCTTGATGTTTATAAGAGAAAAGTTGAGTTAGCAGCCAAGTCCCGAGCAGAACTTCTTCAGACCTTGTCAGATGCTAATGCTGAACTTTCCAGCCTCACAACATCTCTTGGAGATAAAAGCTCTGTTGGCATTGTGAGCTTTGCCCAAAATTTAGAATTGGAATATATAGTTGAAGTGTATTGGAAGTTATATGTTTCTTGTTTCATATGTTGCAGCCGGATAAGTCTTCAGGAACGATCAAAGAGCAACTCGCTGCTATAGCTCCGGCTCTTGAACAACTGTGGCAACAGAAAGAGGAGAGAGTCAGAGAGTTCTCTGAGGTACAATCACAGATTCAGAAGATATGTGGTGAAATTGCTGGTCGTTTGAGCAATGAGGTTCCTACAGTAGATGAGTCTGATTTGTCCCTTAAAAAGCTAGATGATTTCCAGAGACAACTCCAGGAGCTCCAGAAGGAGAAGGTAAAACAACATCTCTAGAGATGGTGATGTTATGTAAGTAACTAACATGGGGTTTCTATGTTGGCACAGAGTGACAGGCTGCACAAGGTACTCGAGTTGGTGAGTACTGTTCATGATCTGTGTGCCGTCCTTGGTTTGGATTTCCTAAGCACTGTTACCGAAGTTCATCCGAGCTTAGATGAAGAAACTGGTGTCCACTCTAAGAGTATTAGCAATGAGACACTTTCAAGGTTGGCTAAAACCGTCTTGACTCTTAAAGATGATAAGAAGCAAAGACTTCAAAAGGTAAAGACAAATCTCTCTGCATCCTTAACTGTTGTTTTCAAATTGGTTGAGAGCTTTAAAGTTAGGTTATCTGAGCTGAAACATGCTAAGAAAATGAAATTCATTAATGCATCATTTTTTTGGTGCTACAGCTTCAAGAGCTGGCTACTCAGCTAATTGACCTGTGGAATTTGATGGATACTCCTGATGAGGAAAGGGAACTATTTGATAGTGTTACTCGTAACATTTCGGCTTCAGTTGATGAGGTCACTTTGCCAGGTTCTCTTGCACGTGATTTGATTGAGCAGGTAATTTATATTGCATTGATCAGTCTTCCTATGTGTTCTGAAGAATCAGTTACTGTTTGCTAAAAGAATTCATGTAAAACTTGTGAAGGCGGAGCTGGAAGTGGATAGGCTTGACCAGCTGAAAGCTAGCCGAATGAAGGAAATTGCGTTCAAGAAGCAATCTGAGCTTGAGGAGATATATGCTCGTGCCCATGTAGAGATAAACCCGGAATCTGCTCGTGAGAGAATCATGTCTCTGATTGATTCTGGAAACGTTGAACCTACTGAGTTATTGGCAGACATGGATAGCCAGATAGCAAAGGCGAAAGAAGAAGCATTTAGTAGAAAAGATATATTAGACAGAGTCGAGAAATGGATGTCAGCTTGTGAGGAAGAGAGCTGGCTAGAAGATTACAATCGGGTATTGCATAATTTCACTCAATCGCTCACTATCATACAACATCCAATTGTATCTTGATCTTTTTCCATGGTATGGTTTTCTGAGAACAGGATCAGAACAGGTACAGTGCAAGCAGAGGGGCACACTTGAATCTCAAAAGAGCTGAGAAAGCTCGGATTTTAGTTAGCAAGATTGCTGGTATGTGTAGATATACTTGTAAACTACTCTTATGTATTCACATCTTATAAAGATTGGATCTTTTTCTTTTTTCTTCAAAGCCATGGTTGACACATTGGTTGCCAAGACCCGAGCTTGGGAAGAGGAACATAGCATGTCATTTGCATATGATGGAGTTCCTCTACTAGCTATGTTAGATGAGTATGGTATGCTTAGGCAAGAACGAGAAGAGGAGAAACGAAGGTTGAGGGTAGGTTCATCATATATCCTCGATTCTGATAAAGTGAAAATGTCAATCACTTCATAAACTTCTGGTTCTTTAAATGGGCAGGAACAAAAGAAAATTCAAGAACAGCCACACATAGAGCAAGACTCTGCCTTTAGCACCAGGCCAAGCCCTGCAAGACCAGTCAGTGCTAAAAAACCAATGGGGCTACGAGCTAACAATGGAGGAGCCAATGGAACTCCAAACAGGCGTTTATCTTTAAATGCAAACCAGAATGGAAGCAGGTCTATTGCAAAAGAAGTGGGGAGAAGGGAGAGTCTCAACAGGTCGGCTGCTCCTACAAACTATGTTGCCATTTCGAAAGAGGAAGCATCATCTCCGGTTTCTGGTGCTGCAGATCCAGTTCCTGCTTCACCGTAAAGAAAAGGAAGAAATAAAAACCTGTAATGTTGAAACTGTTTGTGAGTCTAAGTTAGGGAGAAACGGTCAATGAAACACCACGAAAGAAAGTCAAAAAAACAATTGAGAGTAGGATGGTGTACTAGAATGTGTATGTGTGTGTGTTTTTGTTGTTGGTATCATCATATTGACTTAAAAAAGAACCAGCAAATAGCTTACCAATGAATCATGAGAAAGCTTGGTCAAAATCATAACTCTCTTAAAGAGTACATCGAGACTAGTGCAAGTTTGTGGAGAGATAAAGATTTTCAAAAAAAGCGAATAGCTTTACAAAGTTGATGTTTAGCATATACGCAAGGACCATACCAGACATGTAAGGCTTATATTGGGACATGACTCAAGGAAGCCTCACTTTTTTGCTTGGTATATACTGAAAAAACAATATGACTCTATTATATCCTAAACCCTGTATTTCACTTCTTAAACTAGAACCAATTCTAATGTCTCTTTTGTTAAACCTAGTTGCTTTTTGGGCTCTTTTGTGCTGGCCTGTTTCATTGGTTTGGGCTTAAGTGATAAGGTGATTGTTTGGTGCAGATTGTTTCTCTTGTTAAGCAATTCCAATAACAGGATATCAGTAAATCTGTCAGAGTCTTTGTCTTTTCTAGTTCTCAAGAGAGAAACTTGCAAGATAGAATCAGAGAGTTAGTTCGTACATTCAATCCAGAGAGATATTGATTGTAGCTCGCCGGAATACATATAAGGCTGAGAGGAGAGTGTTCTTATCTTTTCTGAATCTTGCACATTTCTAGAGGTTGAGTTTGATAGCGTATTGTTGTTGTAACAGACTCAATCTTGGCCATTGTATCTTTGTTCTTTAACAGAAGATAGTGAAAGAAGTTGTGGAGGTTCCGTCCCTCCACACGAGACGTACGGCTAAGCCAAAACTCGATGATCAATTTGGTTGAGTCAAGGTTAAAAGTTCACAAGTGATATCAGAGCTTTAGGCTCAATACAGGTAAAAGGATTCATCGCATCTCAAAAACTGATTCTTGAAGGTTCTCTCAAGAAGCCTTGCATAACGGCAAGAAGAGGAACAAGGATTGTTTGGTACCTGTAACAAACAAAGCACAAGAATCAGATTCTTTTGCGAATTCAAGAAAGATCACGTAAGCATCAAATCAGGGAAAAATTTACTTATCTTGTTAATGGCAGAAAGCAACATGACCAACACAAGAGTACATGTTGAAAGATTCGATGGAAATCTAGACTTCATCTTATGGAAGATAAGGATGATGACTCATTTCAAGTTACTTGGTCTATCAGATATTCTAACAGATTTTGATCTGCTAGAAGATAAACCAGCAACAACTACTGAAGTACCAGAGTCTCCAGGTGAAGTAGTAGCAGGAGGTGAAACAACAACATCACAGATAAAGAAAGATCCAAACAAGCAAGAAAGGTCCAAGAAAGCAAGAAGCATAATAATCCCCAATGTATCAGATAAGGTGCTCAGGAAATTGCTACATTGCCAAACCGCGACAGACATGTGGTCAATCTTAGATACACTTTACATGGAAAGTTCATTACCCAACATAATTTATCTACAACTTATATTATATACATTCAAGATGGTGGAAGGAAATTCTGTTGACCATAATGTAAATGACTTTCTTAAGCTAGTAGCAGAATTAGAAAGCCTAGGAATCTCTGTCTCAGAAGAAGTACAAGCCATACTCTTACTGAGTTCGTTACCTTCTAAGTATGATCAACTTAAAGAAACGTTGAAATACGATAGACAAACTTTGAGTTTATCAGAAGTAACTGGATCTGCCAAATTCAAAGAAAGGAAACTGCTTGAAAGTGGCAAGATTACCAAAGGTCAAGCAGAAGGTCTCCTAATTCAAAACAGAGGAAGGCAAGACAAGAAGGGAGGAAAGCAAAACAGGAACATGTCCAAAAGTAAAAGCAAGAATGGGAAAGGCAAGAGCAACAAAAGTGACAAAGGATGTTTCGTGTGTGGCAAGGAAGGTCACTGGAAAAGGGACTGCCTGGAAAGAAAGAATAAAGCAAGCACAACAAATACCAACAATGAAGGAAATCTGGTTAAGGATATATTGAACCCTTAGTTCTAACAGTTAGCCTACAAGATTCTAAGGATGAGTGGGTGTTAGATTCTGGTTCCACCTTTCATATTACACCCAACAAAGACCTTCTTTATGATTTAAAATAGTTTGAAGGCGGGAAAGTACTTATGGGGAATAATACATTCAGTGAAATAAAGGGAATTGGAAAGTTAAAAATTGTCAATCCTGATCAATCTGTAGTCACACTATATGAGGTTAGATATATGCCTAAGATGGGAAGGAATTTAATCTTATATGGTATGCTTGAAAAGTCTGGGTGTAGATATGAAGGAAATGATTTTAAAATCACATTTTATAGCAAGAGTACATGTCAAAAAGTCATTACTGGAGTATATAATGAGGGCCTATATTATCTTCAAGCTAAAGTAGCAAAACCAGAAGCTAATGTGGCAAGATCAGAACTAGATAAGACTGCAATTTGGCATTCAAGATTGGGGCATATGGGAGTCACAAGGATGGACATTCTAGTTAAAAGAGGATTTATCAGTGAAAAGGAAGTAACAGAATTAGAATTATGTGAGAATTGTGTATTGGGAAAGTCACACAAGAAGAGCTTCCCCAAAGGACAACACACCTCAAAAGGAGTATTAGACTATATTCATTCAGATCTATGGGGATCAACTTCTACTCCCTCTAGTCTAAGTGATTGCAAATATTTTATTACTTTCATTGATGATTACTCACATAAAGTTTGGATTTATTTTCTCAGAACAAAAGATGAGGCATTCACTAAGTTCCAGGAATGGAAAGTAGCCACTGAAAATAAAAGTGGCAGGAAGGTTAAGTATCTAAGAACTGATAATGGTTTAGAGTTTTGCAACAAAAAATTTGATACTTTGTGCAGGAAAAATGGGATTATAAGGCATAAGACTTGTGCCTACACTCCACAACAAAATGGAGTGTCAGAGAGAATGAACATGACTATAATGGAGAAAGACATGTGTATGCTTTCAGAAACTGGTTTAGGACAGAAGTTTTGGGCAGAAGCAACATCAATAGCTGTTTACTTAATAAACAGAGCCCCAAACTCAGCTGTGGATTTCAAATTATCAGAAGAAATCTGGACTAGAGTTAAACCAAGTTTGAATCATCTAAGAAGATTTGGATGCATTGCCTACGTTCACACTATTCAAGGAAAAACAGAACCTAGAGCTATGAAAGGAATATTCATGGGATACCCTCAAGGGGTAAAATGCTACAAAGTTTGGATACCTAAAAAAGAGAAGTGTGTGATAAGAAAGGATGTGACATTCAATGAAGAAGAGGTGTTCAAAAGCACTGACAAAGAAGATGACTCAAAAGAGAACGAACCAGAGTTCAGACAAACTAAAAGAGTTACATTCAGTCCTATATTAGAGCAGATTCATCAAGATAATACCACCACAACAGAAGAGTACGTAGATTCAGGAGGAGTTTCTCAACCAGAAAGTCCTAGTTCATCAGAACAGACACAACAAGATGAAGAAGAAAATGAGTCTGAAACTCAAGGAGTTTGAAACCTAGATAATTATGTTTTAGAAAGAGATAGAGTGAGAAGAGCCACTAAACCACCTTCAAGATTCTTAGATACAAAATTTGTAGCTTATGCATTGGCAAGAGCAGTTCAATAGATGTGGATGAACCATTAAATTTCACTCAGGCTAAGAACAACTCAGATTGGAAGTTGTGGAGAAATGGAATGCAAGAAAAGTTTGATTCATTACAGAAGAATGGAACATGGAACTTGGTTGAAAGACCATCAGACAAGAGAATCATTGGATGTAAATGGATATTCAAAAGAAAGGAAGGCATTCATGGAATTGAAGGTCGTAGGTACAAAGCTAGACTGGTGGCAAAAGGTTAATCACAAGTTGAAGGCATGGATTATGATGAAGTGTTTGCTCTAGTAGTTAAACATGTTTCAGTCATATTAATGCTTTCAGTGGTAGTTCAGTATGACATGGAACTAGAACAATTAGACGTCAAGACAACATTCTTACATGGAATCCTAGAAGAAGAAATTTACATGGAACAACCAGATGGATTCAAAGAAAAGGGTAGAGAAGATAAAGTGTGTCTACTATTGAAGTCTCTGTATGGGTTAAAGCAAGTCCAAGGCAGTGGAATAAGAGATTTGATAACTTCATGTCGGAACAACAGTTTCATAGAAGTGATCATGATGCTTGTGTGTACGTGAAAGGAAAAGATTGGAAAGATCAAGTGTTCTAATTAATCTACGGATGTCTCTGTATTTCATGGTTTTTAGAACTCATTTAGCATAAATATTGAGATATTTATGTGTGCACATATCACATTTATAGTTTTTATTAGAAAGTTTGTGATTTTTAGGGATTTTTGCATTAGTATTCGCATATGCACGTATTTTGGAAATTTTTCAGGACTTTCAAGAGCTTTTAGGACGATTTGTGAAAATTCAGAAGAGGAGAAAAAATGTGTAGAATGGACCAGCTCAAGCTAGGACTCAGATAGGACCTCCTTTTTAGCAAGTTCTGTTTTTGTTGCCATTTTAGGTTTTTGTCTTAGGTTT